>WJFB01002577.1:0-18292 GCA_009870185.1 Pygmarrhopalites habei
CCCCCCCCCCCCCCCCCCCCACAAAACTCTTGTACATGTCTCTCAGATGAGACTCAGCTACAAGACTCAAAGCCATTTAATTGTCATTTTCAATTTTTCTGAATTAAATTCAAATTACATTTTAACAAAATGATTCATTCGATTAAATAGTCGCAACTCTGTACTCAAATTGGCATTTTATTTGCACATATGTCTGCAGATTTCTAAAAATATTGCAACTCTTTTTAGTCACATCATCTCAAATTGAGATTCTCCATTCTTCCCCCCGTCAATTTGAATTTTCCACTCCAATTTTGACAGTAACCCGAAAGATTATAAAATGAGTGGCCAATTTTCCAATTAAAATAATTAATTTTCATACACTTAACGTTAGTTAAACTGTTAACTAACATTTCTTCTCGTAATTCAAATCCTCCCTCTTAAAAATCCTTACCCCCAAAATAAAAATAACTTTTTTTTACCAAAACTCATCCACACACTCCATTGTTAAAAACGGTTTAACTGCGATAACACATCTTGAAGAATTGTATCTTCCCCCTCGTCATCTCTCGTCATCTTCCATTTAGTTGTCGTTATCCAACTGTCACCTTGAAAAAAGTGTGTCAAAAATTGTGACAACCCATCATCCTTCTCCTTCCCTTCTGTTGACTATTCCTCATTCTCTAGAATCCGAGTCAACGGTAGTTAAAAAGATGATTACCATTAAATTGTCATTCTCTCTCTCTGTCTCCATCATTTAGCTCGGAATAAAGATTCTCAAAAAAATCCCCTCATTTTTTTGAGGACAATTGACAGTCAGCATCTCTTTCTCTGCCTCTGTTCCTCTCATTTCTGTCCCAGTCAAAAAATTCCTGGGCGAACAATGAGGAAGAATGACTGTAATTTTTTGTTCTTCTGCACATGATTATCCCAAGGAAAATAAGCTCTGCTCTTCTCGTCTGTCTCTTCTTCGAGGAGAAGGAAAGAGACGCACAAATGGAATCTCGTCTAATTGCTCACAAGAAAAGAGGAGAAGCGGAGGAGAAGAGGAGGAAGCACGATAAAAGCCAGTCACGAAAACTTTAGTTGATGACAAGAAAGACGGACGGAGAAGGAGAAGGGCCAAAAAGAGAATTAAAATCTCATTTAGTAAACTCTTCTTCCATCTTATTATTACACACACATATACACACACACACTGTTGAAAGGTTGTAAACATTTTAATTCCCTAACGGCACACACCAACCATACACTGTACACACACGCATGTCGTCGTGAATTGTTGTGAAGCCTCTGCAGAGTCTCCATATTATTCAATATTTTTTTAATTATTGACAAATTGCCAATTGGTAAAATATGAGGGGGAGACTTGTTCCCTGCTCCCTACACAGTACACACACAGGCACACACACGCATCTTCCTCAATATTTGAGAATGACAAAGACCAGGTGACCTTGTTTTGTCGTCCGGGGCTAAAGACGAGACCACGATTTTGGTCCAGAACTCATCATCCTATTCTCATTCATGACGATTAGAGAGAGAGAGAGAAAGAGAGAAGAGGAGAGAGAAAGAGAGAGAAGAGGAGAAGAAGAATTGGGATTTGTTTTGTGGCTGGGAGGAGAAGAGGAGACAAGAGTCAAAGTCGTGAGTGTGGGGAAAAAGAAGATTTTGTGTGTGCAATCTTCCGCTCATCATCTTCTCTCTCTGAGTCATCATGATGAGGATGATGAGGAGGCTTCAACTGTAAAATTGCCTCGAGCTGGATGCAATATCCAAGTTAGACACACACACACGGAGGAGAGAGAGAGAGGAGTGGAGCCTTGAACTTGGAATATTTTGAATGCAAAGTGCACAAAAATCACGAGGCACTCATTTCTCTGTGAATGTCAAGTGTGTGCTCTCTTTCTTCGTGCGAGTAGCTGTGTGTGTGTGTGCTTTGTCCTACACATGTAGTGTGTGTGTGTGTGTATATGGTGTACGTGTGTGTGTACATGTGGAGGGCAGTAGGGTTGTGGATTTTTTTTGCTAATTTGTCCTGCAGTGCATTCTGAGTCATTCATGACGAGCCTGTTCTGACACGACCAGGCAATTCGTGCCTCCTTGCATTGTGTGTGTGTGTGTGCTTGGAGGTAAGACAACAATAGGAGAAGAAACAACAATGCAATGGGGTAAGATATTTAAATTTGACTGACCTCATTCCCCAGTCAAATAAAGGACCCGACTCGATAGAGAGAGAGAATAAAAATTGACCGGATCCACACGAATTTTGTGTGTGGGGGAGATTCAAATGTGATTACAAACCGGTCTTTATCTTCAAATGTGCCAAAAAATATTATTCTAAATTCATACAAGTTTAGCTCAAATGCAAATTTCCTTCAAGATTCCACCCTGAGATGCTGAATAAGTGTGCAAAATTTTGCTGCACAGAAAGTATGCTGTGTAATGAGCGAGATGTGGGGGAGTGCAATTAAAAATTGAAATTGAGATGGTCAGGTCACACTTTGACATGGGAATCAAAGGAAGAGGAAGAAAATTCCGTTGGCAGATTATGAAACCTGGGAATTTTAAATGAATTTGGCAATGCAAAAATTAAAAAGAAGAGAAAGATTACAAAATTGACAAATGGATACTGATTTTTTGAAATGCCATCATATTTAATTCAAATTTCCGCCCACTCTAATTCAAGTTGCTAAAACATCATAAGAATTACCGTTTTGCAAACATGAGCATAAAGGTTTTTCATAAAAAATAGCAAACTGACCCTGCATGCCAAATTATGTCCGCAAAAAATAATTTTTTCCATGCCTCTACCATGATATTCCAATTCACAATTCTAAAATCCGACTGCTCTTTAAATCCAAATCCACTTCAAATTTCCCGCTCGTTGGCTAGTACAGTGCAATTTTTCGATGCATTAATTAAAAAACGGAAAATTTCCTTGTTTTACTGCGTGTTCCATTAAACTACTTTTGTGTCCATTGACACTTTAAATATTTAAATAGTCCCTTGTAGTCCAACACCAAATTAAGAAAGAATTCTCATTTGTCTGTCTGTACCCGGAATTCAAATTTTATTGTACTCCCCCACCACCACTAGCAATTGTATCCATGACCGGATGATGAGGATGATGCTATGCAAAGAGCATTAAAGTTGACGTTAATTGGAGTAGGAAATGGGAGAAAGTTGGATTATAATATCCTTCCGCATTTCCATCCTCATCATCAATTATTCCCTCCATCGATTTCCCACCCTTCTTCCCTTCCTCTTTCTCCATCCACTTCACCCTCCACACATTTCCTCGAAACTTGTTACCCGGCTCTCCAGCTAACTCCGAGAGCCGGGTAATGGGCCAAGTGCCTTGAGAAGAAGTCTACACACACAAGGTGCATCTATCATTAAGCTAACCACACTCTCAACTCTTTTCTTAACAAAAGAATGACTCACCCCACAAAATGGGAGAGGGTGGAGCTATTTAAAATTGCCCATTTTCAAAAACCGCCATGCCGCAGCCCTCCACCACACACACACACACACAGAAGAGGGACACCGGCTGCCGCCGAGTCCCTGTGGAAACTTGGGAATTCATTTGCATCCCTCTCTCTCACACACACACAATCGAGAGAGAAAATAGTGGTCTTAATGGACAGGGACCACTCCTCATATTTTATTAACTACCCTCCTCTTTGAACAGCCCAATTCCACACACACACACACACGTGGAGGAAATGATGAGAATATTTCACACACACGCACACACTAGAAGAAGGTGGCAGGATTCCTCAAAATAGAGAAATTTTCATGTTCAAAAAATTGACATTTGCGAAATACACGAGGAAATTGCTCATTCTCCTCCTCTTCTTCCTCTCCTTCTCTTGACGACCCTAATAGTCCTCAATTTACCCGCCCTCAATTTCGGTTGTGTGACAAGTCATAAACCCATCATCATCCCGGGTTCCTCTGTCTGTCCCTTTCTCGGGATGGGACAAGGGAATGCAACAGCCGGGAGTATTAATCCACACAAGTCAAGTCCATGGCCTGTCCACTCATTTTCTAGGTTTTGCGCTTGCCAAAAAAAACCACACCAGGAAACCCCGCCTCCTTGTCTCATGTTCTCCGTTGATTGGGATGGTAAACATTCCGTTTTAATTTAATTGACGGATTTCCAAACATTCGTGTGTATGTGCACAGCTATGTAGTGCACACACGTGTCTACAGAGAGAGAAAGTGGCTAAGTAAACTTTTCACGTTTTGTTTAAAAGGTGAGAGTTTCAAAAAAGGATTTTTCAAATTCGGGTTTACACGTTGTAGTAGAACGTGTGACAATTATTTTAAATGCCAATTGTTAAAAATTGCGTTTAGAATGAATGCAAAGAAAAAGATTTATGATTGTACAAAATTGCGCAATTTCGACGCCGTTCATCCTTTTAAACAGTCTAAAAGTGCATAAAATTCCTAGGTTCTGTGTTAAATTTATGGTTTCTTCCGAAATTTTAATTTTGGAAAATTTTTTCAATTCAATTTGCAATAAAATATGTTCGAATTTGTACATAATTTACACCACAATTTCCAAATCTTGCCCTTAAAAGTCGTTTGTAATTAAAAATTTGTTCCAATCGTTAATGTCCTTAAAGCTGTACATTCCTAACCCTCTGACCTTTGGAGATGACCTTTGTACACATCAATATACTAGACAAATGTCTCACACTCTTGATTACTTGTCTCCTGATGTGGGCGGATGATGAGTGGGTGAGTGGAGACAAAAGATTTGCTCCAGTGACTTTTCCAAGTTTCACTGAGAAATTTCTGTGAGAAATTTTGCACAGACTTTCCCCCTGGAAAATAAATCGGAGGGAAGAGAAGGAGAGAGAATTCTCTCTCTTCTTTTCACTCGGAAAAGAGAAAGCCACAAGAAAGCAGAAGAGAAGACACATTCTTCACTCTCCTCCCTCCTCCTCCCTAATTTATGACTGTGGGCTGAGCTCTTACACACTAATTATGTACAGTGGCAGTAGCACTAGGGAAATGGTCATGTAGTCCCACTGTCTGCAAAAACAAACTATTTTTTCTCCTCCTCCATCTTGAAAAGAAGACTGTCTTCCAAATCCCCCTTTGATAGCTCAACTTTCACTTCTTCCTTCCACACACACTCTCTCTCTCTCTCTCTCTCTCTCTCTCTCTCAATGTTATTTCAACTTGTGTCTATTCTCAGATTTAAATGAGAGAGCGTCCCAAAAAACTTTTCCTATTTGTGTATGAGAGGGAAAGCGAGACTTTTCCATGAATTTGAATATGTCAATTCTCCCAAATTTCCTCATCTTCTCCAAAAATCCAATCAGAGAAAAGGGAAATTAGGGCCAAGGTAACCTTTCTATCCATATCAGTCTACAAAACTTTTTGGGGGAAGAAGAAAAAAATTAGGAATCTTTTCAAATAGAACTACACCCAACTCTCCCTTTCAATTTACACTCGAATTTGCACAAAATTTTAATTTGACAGATTCGACTCTCGGGTCTCATTTCCATTCAGGATCCACACAACATAAAGAATTGAAGGGTAGAATCAAGAAAACGGGTTTCTTTAACCCATTTTCTGTGAAAAGATTCCTTCCTTTCCAGTGGAAATTTTATTTGCAAAAAAGGTGCAAAATCTTTAGAATATTTCAACATTTTTAAGCTAACTATATTACTTGCAAAATTGTCAGTTTTACTTGCAAAAAACTTGGGTGGGATAAAAATCATATGCGAATCATGTCAGCCAGCTTTGACGCTTTCAGCTTTAACGAGTGACCTTTGCAGGTCATCAAATTTTCTCAAGACAAATGAAAAAGGTGTGGACGAATTTTTAGGTTATTGACCTTAGAGCCATTTTTAAAAATTACTGATCAAAACAGTGTGAGCAAAGTTGTTTTAGAAATGAAATCCTTGAACATTTTCTTTTATTGTCCAGCATTTGAAATGACGTCACAGGGGAAATTACAATGGACGCTGTGAGTTTTTTAAAACTTACAGCTATGACCTCGTTGACCTCTCCAGGGTCAATCTCTGCGACAAAATTTCTCTCTCATCATTACACAATACTGCAATGACCTTGATACATAAAAGCAGTTGACTCGTTCAAATTCTTCATTCGTAGTTCGTAGAATTATTTTATCAAAAAAAATTTTTAAACCCGTCTTTAATGCCGCCATAGAATTTCAATGACTTTCTCTCAATTCCTTTTTACACTGGAAAAAAGACATTATTCCCTCCCTCCTTTAACGTGAGCAGTAACAATGCATCCACCTCCCAATCTCCTCCCCCCTGAAAAACATTTTCCCTGTCATAAACTTTTTGCACATTTCCTCCCTCCATCGTTACAATATAACATTGACGATGTGGAAAATTGCGGAATTTTTTTGTTTTACAAGCTTCAAGGTTGACTCCATCTCTCCTTTCCTGCTGTGCTGAACGGGATTTTCCCGATTTTTGCCCTCTCAAAACCCGACAGTCGGAGGTGAAGGAGAATGACCTTTCATTCCACACTCGATTCTTGTGTACAGAGAAATCCATTAAATTATTTGCACTCTCCACTCCTGTCTAAAGTAAAGCCGGGGAATTTCCCGTCTACATGCTATTTTTTGCACAGGGATTGGATACTAAAATCTCCACTTTCAGTTTTCCCCGTACGGGGAAAGGAGTGAAAGTGTGTGTTTGTGAGAGTGTGTGTGTGTGGAGGATTTTTTTTGGGTGTGCGATATAATTTGGAATCCCCCAGCCACACATAAAAAAATTCAATGGAATTTTTACTGTTTTTCTATACACCACCACCATCAACAAAAAAAATTCTCCAGGCACTTTCTCTCTCTTTCTCTCTCTCCATGGATGGAGGAGGAGAAGAGTGGAGGGTACATTTGTGTGTGTGTGCATTGAGGTTGAATAGAAAGTTGTTGATTCTGTGTCTGGCTGGGTGAATTGTGAATTGGCGGGGAGGGTTCGGAAATTCACTCAAGACTTTCTTTTTTTTCTCCTCTTCCTTCTCCCCCCCTCACAATTTGACGTCTGAGGTCTCTACTCAAGCCAAGAAGGGAATCGGGAGAAGATGAATTGCCCTTGCATTTCTTCCCCTCCTCCTCCTCCTCCATTGAAATCCTATGCAGTACAATGGAATTAAAGTATATTATTAATACAGTCACAGCTGCTCTCCCAACTGCACTGCATTATCCACAATCTACCGTAAAATCCAATTTCATCAACGCAGCATCAACGGCGGTATTTTTAAAATGATGAACGATTTTTCAAAAAACGGTGCCCGGCCACTTTTCCGGGTTTTACGCCACACATTTTCCCTGGGCTCTCCTCTGCTTCTTTTCCTTTTTTTCCCGGAAAAAACGAGAGGAGAAATTGAAAAGTGCACAGCCAATTAATCCTCTCTCCCTCCACACACACACACGCACAGACACACACACTGAAGGAATCTTTTTTTAATGAGATGCACTGCAGTTTTTCTCTTTTTTAGCTGGCTATGGGCCGAGTTGGGGGCAATTAGGACTGACATGAGAGAGAAAGGCTGACACACGAGGAAAGCCACAGTTTTGGGTTGCCACGAGAAAACCGCAGTGAAGTGTGTATGTGTGCCTGGAGAGTGTGTGTGTGTGTTGGGATTGTAATGGGATAGAGAAAAAGGAAAAAAAGGCGTAACAAGGGTCGAGTGTGATTTTGAGGGTTTGTACTCTATACTTAGTCTCTGCTTACACTCACATTAAGACTCTCCTCTGTGTGAGAGAGAGAGAGAGAGTGGTGTGTGTGTGTGTGAGGCACAATCCCATCGCATGTAAAAACTTTATCAAGTTGACTTCACTTAACTTGGGTCTGGGTTCGTGCGGGCGGCGGAGGACTCGGAATTTACATGGAATTTTCTATCCCACTTATACTCTACTACACTACACTCCACACATACACAGAATGGTGTGTGTGTGGAGAGAGCGAAAAGAGAGAGTGGAGAGTACCAAGGCCATATGGATTTTCAAAAGCGTTTTCAAAATTCTCCCTTCCCTTCGTACTCTGAAATTGCCTGGAGCCTAAACAAGAGGAACAACAGAGTCGACTTCCCTCCGTCTTTTCTCTTTCCATCCTCCGAGAGATTTTGGCGGAAGAAATGGATATTTTCCATGCTTCCACGTTGACACGGGCACATTCGGGGGGCCAACCCTCCTTGTCTACCGTATCGACAACTTTTCCTGTCTTTTCACAAAGACAAAATGTGGCAAAAAACTGGAGAGGACATACAAAAATGGTGGAAAAAATAGTGAAAAATTCCATTCAAAAAGATCCGGGCATCCCATCCGTCCACGCCATTTCCCATTCGAACAATCCCACTTTTCCCTCTGATTTTACGGTAGTCTGAAAAGAGGATGAGAGAATTTAAGGAGGAGGGGGTCTATTAATTTTGTATGGAATTCCAGGAGCAGCTCAAAACTCCTCATTTTCTCACAAGCTTATTAATATTGCACTGTCTCTATCCCTTCCCCTCCTCCTCCCTCTCTTCCCCTCCCCGTGTGTCTGTGTCTTGCCCAGGGGGAAAGTATGAGAGAATGTACCTTCCTCTGTCTCTGTGTGTGTCTACGCTATTCCATGTTCTCTCTCTCTCAACCAGACACGTCCTACACATCTTGTTTTTGTGCTTACACTTTGAAACACCCCTCCACCCTCCACACACACGCACACACGTAGACACAATGGGATACAAGGGTTTTCCAAAAAAGACAGACTTGGCTTTGAAGGAAGGACATTGTCAAGTCAAAAAAGAGAGACACAGAGAGAGAGAGAGAGAGAGAGAGTCTCCGGGTGTGTACTTACACCTTCCATTTATGAAGAGTCCATCTATAATTTAGGAAAAGAGTGGCACACACACTCTCTCTCTAGGAGAGAGAGAGTGTGTGCATTTTTACCTTGTTTCACAGAATCACTCCGAGAGAAAGAGTCCGAAAAGTGTAAAGTACAATAATACTGGAAGTGTGTGTGTGCACAGAGAGAGAGAGAGTGAGTTGATGAGCCGTTCTCTTGACTCTTTTTGGGGGGACTGTAAAGGGAATATCTAGGCAATGTGTGTGTGTGCGTATGGAAGACCATGTGTTGTGAATAAAGAAAGAGGAAACAACAAAAGACCTTCTTTTCCCTGACGTTTTCACTTTATTAGAGAAATTCCAATTCTTGTTCTCTCTTCCTCCTCCCTCCATAGAACGGAATGGAGGAGAACAAGAATGCTTTCCCTCCTTCTCAGAGGGGAATAAGATAGAGCGTTTCATAAATACTTGAAACGTAACACACACACACATACACTCAGCCCCAATATCAGACTAGACACTCAAATGTGGAGATGTGTAGATATAGACACAATAAAAGGCTCCATGTGGGGTTGGGAAAAGACAAGCTTCAATAGTCTGAATAACTTTCAAAAATTATCGAGTACAAAGTCCCACACACAAACACATGGAAACTAAAAAGGTGAAAGCACACACACTACACACACACACACACACACACAGAAAGAGGTGGGAAGAGAAAGGTGGATATTTTTGGACTTGTTCTCGAAATAAAAGTTAAAAATAAATAGCTCCAGAATTAATAATGGAGAAAAGTCAGGTGGAGGGCCCCATTATTTAACTAGATTAGGTATTCAGTTTTCGAATGGGAAGCGGGAACGAGGGAGATTAATAGCACGTGACCTGGCCCGCGAAAAATGATTAAGATTAAGCACTGGATAATGAGACTGAGAGACATTCTCTCAGAGAATTCCTTTTTGCCCGGAACTAATTTTAAATTTATGGCAGGAAACACGAGTCATGGTCACGTGACACAAGATACAACCGTGTATTAGTGCAAATTATTGCAAAAATATTTAATTGGCAAATGTGTTAAGGTTGACAGGACACAAAGTGCATTAAAAAGATTTTAGTCGCAAATCTAATATTTTCTAAAGTTTTTTTTTTAAAAAAATAAAAATAGTGTGCAAAATTTATTTAAAATGTGTACGTTTTTGCAAATCAATTTTACAACCGCACATTTAGCACACGCCATTTAAAACGTCCTTGTAAAATTCTGCAATAAATATATTTTTCGTAAACCACCTGACAATTGCAATTAGTCTGAGTACTTTCCCCTCCACTCCCCAAATTCCCTTCATAAATTAATTCGTTTTAAACACCGCCATTTAATCCTGAATTCTGCATGTAAAAAATGGACACATTTTCCGGGAACATGTAATCCAAGGACGCGGGATGAGAACAACAACAACAACAACAGTAAAAGACCGGCGGGATTAATTACTGCGCCCACTTAAACAATGTTAATATCCGAAAAATGTTTTTTCAAGAGACAAAAAGAGTCTTCACATTAATTTTTTATTGTAACATTGTACACTTCCATAATACCGAGAAAAGGACACCCGGGAGTCCACTTCACCCTCCCTCTTCCCTGTGTGTGTGCCTGTGTGGTGTGTGTTCAACTCTTGTGACGTTATTTTTTGAATATTCTTCAAAAATTGATTTTCCTCCTCCTCCTCCCTCCTCCATAATCCTCACAAAGAAAAGAAAATTTGACTCACTTTTTCTCTCTCTTTGTGTGCACAAAGAGAGAGAGTGTGTGTGTATTCTGTTGTGTGTGCTTAAGAGAGAGAGAGAGGACATGTAAATAAAGACATCAAAAAAGCCGTCCGTCGTCAACATTGCCCATGTCATGCGATGCCATTCTATTTAATGGCCATACAGCGTAGCCTTAACACACACACAACACCCTCTCATTCTCTTTTTCTCTCTCTTACTTCTACACACACACAGTTTAATAAATGGAGCTGCATTGTAGCTTTGTATTGTATGCATGAGTGTGTAGTAATAAATGGACTTCACTTTTTTATCCTCAAATATATATAAACCCACTCTCTCTCTTTGTACACACACATGTTTAACTAAGAGTAGTACACACGCCCAAAAAAGAGGGAAATGAGTGAGAAGGGAATGAGCAGAAATGTCCACAATGCATTCAGTCCAATGACTTCAACACACACCTCTGTGACTGTAACCAGCAGAGGAAGGAACCAAGTCGTCCCACACACACACACGCACACATTTTCTTCATACAACATTGAATCCATGAGACTCTTCTCTCTTCATCACAGTCAACAATAAGAGAAAAAAATCTCACAAAATTTCCCATCTTTCTGTCTCTCTCTAAATTAGCCAAATAAATACACAAGGGATTTTTTGCAATTTTTTGACAAACCGTACTTTTAAAATACAAGCCTAGGCGAACTTTGTCTTGCCATGGCTATATCTCAAAGGTTTACGGTATATTCTCGATTTAAAAAAAGTATATAAATCCGGGATAAGCAAAAATTAATGATAAAAAAAATTTCCAGACGGAGTCAGATTTTTTTAGGATTTAATTTTTTGTTAAACTTCGACGCCACTCGACATGTTCGAAGATGCCATTGTAAACACAGCGCAGAAGACACGTTATTAATTGTTTGATCCAGTTATTTTTTTTTAAAAAAATTAATTTAGAATTTAAAATGTGCAAAAAGATTCTGCCACTCACCCAGTTGCTTTTGAAAAGCTGCAGAATTGGAAAATAGGTACAGAAATCATAGTAATTAATTCTTTTGCATTTATTAAAATTTATTAATCGGATATAAAGACATTTTTTCAAAAATAGACGCATTGCAAAAAATTGCAATTTTCATGTCACAATATTTTCTTGAGGTAATTGCAAATTTTTATATACGAAGTGGAATTCTCTACAAAAATTCCCAATTTTGCAAAATCCCCCTTTTTCCCCTTGCGTAGTGAATGGAGTTGTCGTTCCATTTCAAAAACCGAAGATCCGAAGTTTGGGAAAATTCCGTGCTTTCCCTCCCCCAATAAAACTCTACAATTATCCTTTCTTGTTCGTCAAGGACCGGGTTCCCTCATTTGCCATTTTCCTCCTCCTCCTCTTCCGAGAGAAATAGGGTGTCAGGAAAAGAACCGCAGAGTCTGTTCAAAACCAACCTCTGTGTGTGTGTACTGTCTGTCTCCCCACACACGCACACACACACTGTCGTGTGTGAGTGGTTTGGGTTTTTTGGGAAAGGCGGGTGTGTGTACAGGAGGGGAGGGGAAGAGAGACGTAAGAGTGGGTAGTAGGAACGTCAATATTATTTAATATCGATCCACTCTCTTTCTCTCTCTTCTTTACCTTAAACCTGTGTATCCACACACACACACAACCTCCACACACACACTCCCTAATACAAAATAATGGATATAGTCTTCATTTCCTTACCTCACCACACACACACACTACCACACACCACTACCTAAGCCAACTTGCAACTGACACACACACAAGGCGCTAACGACCGCGTGTGTGTCTTGTGTGTAATGCAATGTACTGTGAAGAAAAGATAGAAAAAAATGTTGAGCACTCTCACTCTCTTTTCTCCACACACACACACACACACAATCGAAGCACCCAGTTTAAAGCCTTTCAATCCTCACTTGTTCCTCTCTCTTCGAGTACACACACACACACACACAGCACACACATGGTTCTTGTCTCACTCCGATTTTTCCCATAAAAATTATACTGTGTACATACACACACACACATCCACACCCATCCTCCGTAGACACACGCAGTTAAATTTTATCTGAAATTTTCCATGGAGGAGAAAAGAAAGTGGAACTCAACGAAGCACATTTCATTCATCTGCATGAATTGACAAGCGGAATATTTCCTCCCCCTTCCTCCCTCCCCATTGTACTCCCCCCGCAAAATGTGGAAATTTCCACACACACTCACACACACGTGTAGAGAGAGAGAGAGAGAGAGAGAGAGAGAGAAAGAGAGGGAGAAGAGATGTGGTTGTGGAGACTGAAAAGGGAAACTTTATTTAAGCTCAAGTCAGTTTACAAGTTGAAGAGACTCTTCAAGAGGAAAAATACACGTTATTAGTTGGGGGATGAGAGAGCATGTGTGTATGTGTGTGTGTGTGTGAGTGTGTGAGTGAGAGAGAGAGAAGAGGACTCTCAAGATTTCCAACTACACAGCCACATCTCCATCCCATGGAAATGTATTGAAGGATCTGTACAGAATTTCTTCCTATTTTCCCCTTTTACCCAAATTTTTTCATCCCCGTCGTATTTACAAGAACCAGGATAGACTGTGTGTGTGTGTGTGGCGGGAAAATGAATTGAAAAGAGTGTAAAAAAGGGAAATTTTCCCTCCTGTGTGTGTGTGGAGTTAAGTTGCAAGTTTGAGATTTCGGGGAAAAGGAAATAGGGTTTCATTTAATTTTGATTTGGGTATGAGAGAGGAGAAGGCGAAGGAGGAGTGTGTGTGTGGAGAGAGAGAGAATATAAGGATATAAGAGGTATATATTGAATAGAAGGAGAAAGGCATGGAAGCGTGTTTGAGTGTGTCTTTTCCTTTTCCTTCCTTGTGAGTGTCTCCTCCTTTAATTTGATACATTAGCTGGAGCAGAGGGAGGAGGAGGAGAAGAAAAAAGTTTTTGAGTCAAAGGCAGAAAGACGTCTCGTTAGGAAGGTCTTCATAATTAACTTGCTAACGACACACACACCCACCAAAGGGAAAGAGAGTGAAAGTCCTTTTATGTGATATGAGAAGGAATGGGATTGGAATGGAGAGTTTTTTTTTCTCCCGACTCTGTTTTTCTCTAGGAATGGAACGAACACAAATATTAAATATTTTTTAAGGAGAAAATCCTTCCATCTTCCTTTTTCAACGTTAAGGAACGCGGGAAAATTGAGGATGAACTAATTTATAGTTTAAATTTTAGATTCCTGGACACGAATGGCTGACAGTGAAAGTCTTTCACTGAAAGCAGACCAACTGTAAAGAGAGAAAGTTACATAAGAAAACATGAATTATTTCGGGTGAAAGTAAAAAAATAATTCTGTAAAAAAACATGACAATTTTTAAAATAATTTTGGAAGACAGTTTAAAATTTAGCGCCGGACTTTTGTGGAACGAAACAGAAATAAATGATTACGAGAACAACTGAAAAGTTTAACAGGTGCTAACTCACCTGACGTCGTCATCATCCCTTCGTAACGTGTGTGTTTCTATCATCCAAATGAAACTAAATAATAGGACAGACACACGAGAGAGAGAAAGAGAGCTGGAGGGTGTAATAAATAAAATTGTCTTCTCTTTCTGAAGTATAAAAAAAGGATTGAGGTTTAAAAAAAGTGATGAACCCTCCCCCCTCCCTCTTCTTTTTTCTCTCTCTCCAGAAAGACAAGGGGAAGGAGAGGGAGCTAAAGGATCATTTCCCTGAAGGGGCGAAGTCAAATCCTCAAGCTGCTCCTCCATCCTTTATTTACTTGAAAGGAGCGGAAATAGAAAGTGCAGTTTCTCTCTCTCTCATCCTTAACTCCCATTGATCTCCCTCCACATCCACACACACACACACACTACACACAGTCAGGCACACAGTTAGACATCCGAAGGAGAAAAAAAGTCGGGCTTATCTTTTTACCTTGTCTCTCGTTTAAAGAAAAGACTTGGGTGGAAGACGTTCTATCCAAAAGCCTTTCCTCCATACTTTTGACTCGTGTGTAATGATGAATGTCTCCATGTTCCCTCCACTCACCTGCACACACGCGTACACACACTACACACAACAAGGAAGAGGAAGAGAGGAAAATAGAGGCTTTAAAAGTCTCCAGTTTTTACGAGGAGGAGGAAAAGACAAGCCGGGGGCAGAAGTATGAGATCCAGATCAACTTATTTCTTCTCTCTCTCTCCGGATCAAAATGATATAATAGAACCACACACACACGTAGGCTCTCTCTCTCTCTCTCTCTCTCTCCATATCCCATCTAATCATCCTCCATGTTATTTCATATTTTTCTCCATCTCCCACACCCACATACACCCCCCAAATCCTCATCCTTCCTTTGAGTCCTAAGTGCTTTGTCTTTGAAAGTGAAAGTGAGTGAGAGAGAGAGAGAGAGAAAGAGTGAGTGTGTGTGTGGAAGGTACAAGTCTCTGGAGTCGTTGTGTCATGACATGCCATGTCATAAACAATTATCCGTCATCTCCATCCACTCTCCCTGTATGGGAAAAACTGGGTTAAGCCGAGTGAAACGGAAGGGGAGAGAGAAAGCTGTTCCTTCCAGCCCACATTTCTTTTGTAGAGACCAGGGGGGAAGAAATGTAATGCCAATTTTATTTGATGCGAAAACAATTTTGCAAAAGCATGTATTTTTTTTCTTGAAGAGAAGATTTTGTTTCACTCTCAATTTTATTAATGCTTTTATAGAAAGCATATTTTTTGATATGAAGCAAAAACAAAGCATACTCCATTCAAGTTTACATCCATTTAAAATGTTATTTGAAGAAGAGCAGTTAAATTTAATATAAAATACAGCAGTCAGCAAATTCTGATATATTATCTTTGTTTTAAAAATTAGCACTTGTTTTCATTCACAGAAACTGAAAGAATTTCTGTAGAATTGCCAAGCAATAAATAAATCCCAATTTTTTAAACCAATAATCTGGCAAAAATATTTGGCCATGAATCTTCTTTCTTGTAAAAAATTATTTGCACTCGAGCTAAAGGTCATGACCTATACGTGTCATTTGACCTACACGTGGCCTCGTCATCCTTCTCTTACCATTATTAACCATCGCTGTGGACGACAGGACTTCCCGTCCCATTCATCATCCAAATTAATGATATTTAAGAAAATGTATTTTTTTCCAAAAAAATCACGTGACCCATGACGTCAGACTCCTCTTTCTCTGCTTTCTCTTCTCTTACATCGCATCGTCCGGATTTTCCTTGGAAAAACAAATTTGTAGTTGAAGTGTGTAACATTTTAAAAATTTTGCAAACAACAACAACAACAGGATTTCAGCTTAAAAAATTTTTCCCACGCTTCCTTCCTCCTCCATCCTGTGTGTGAGAGAGAGAGAGACTCACTCATCCTCATGAAAGATGCATGGAAGAGAGGGAAGGAGAAGCTTTGCTAACAAGAATAAAAATCAGGTCATGAAGAAAAAGTGGAGGGAGGGAGAGGTGTGGATTCGTCCCTTGTAAAAAAATCCTTTCATTTTTCTCTTTCGCAAAAAAAACCAATTCGCAACTCTCCATGCCACACACACACACATAGGGAGAGGGTGTATCTGTAAGTTTGATCTTGTGCTTTTTTATCCAGAAAAATTTGAATGTGGACTCACCCTCTAAAGAAATGTTCTCTCTCTTTCTTCTGTTAACAGGGAGAGAAAGTGGAGGGAGCCTCAGCTGTGTGTGTGTGTGTGCAGTCTGCACTACACACACACACTCACCAAATTGCAAATATTCTACACGGCCTGCATCCCAAATCACTATTATTACTATTAGTATCCAAATATAGGACATAAGTACGTACGCGCCTCCATCCCAGTTTGCACTCCTTCCAAGAAATATTTGCACATGCAAAAATACATTCCAATTTCACTCCCATTGCTAAAAATCACACTTCCTTCTTTCTCCTCCTTCCAAAATAAAAATTTACTACACAAACAAACACACAAGTACAAGTACAGGAAAAAATCGGATGGATAATTCCAAAAAATTCAGCAAAAAAAATTTGTCCATGCAAATATCTGTGTGTGCTTCTGTTTATTTACACAAACAAAGTACACACGATATCATCCTCTCTTTTTCTCCCCAGAGAGAGTGGGAGAGAGAAAAAGGAAAGAGGGAGGGAAAATAATTACGATCGTTCGGACCAGTTGGCACGTCCCAATTTTCTCCGTTGTGCAAAAAAGAAGAGAAAAAATAGAGAAAGTTTGCCAACCACCGTTTTCCTTCCCATAAAATGAAATCGTTGTAATAATAATAAGAAAGGAGGAAAGGGGAAAAATTGTATTTTTTTGCATACATTCAAAATATTCATGCTTTATGAAATTGCCTTGTTTGTTTGCCTACACTACGGTTCCACACACACACACAGAGAAAGGGAATGGAAAGGACTCTCCGCTGTCATTGAGATTAGCTGAGGAAATGAAAAGAAGCTTCCCTGCTGAGTCTTTTTCCCTTTCTCACTCCCTTCAATATGATCATAATATATACAATATAACCCATATTATCCACATTCACTGGAAACACACACACACAGTGTGTGTGTGTGTGTGGGAGAGAAAGAGAGGGACAGTATGAAAACCAGGGGCTCCCTTTTGCCATACATTTCACCAGGCCATTTCATCACAAAGTAATATTACCATTAAACTTTCTCTTTCTCTCCTCTATACGAATATTCTCTTTAATACCCCCTCCACACACATTGCTCTGTTTGTGTGCCATTACTATTCCTATTATTTCTAGTCAAGCTAATCGGGAATAACTCCACACACACACACACACACACACACAACTCTGTTCCACTCCCCCGCCCATAAATACCCCAAATGTCCACTCGCGTCCATTATTTATGACCCGATTTTTTTCCACTCCCCACCACCATCCGAAAATATAATAAATCCCTCCAAATTTTGCATCAGGGTTGTTGTTGTTGCGTGTTTTTTCACACACACACACATCCCACTCCGCTCCAAAATGTTAATCCCAATTAATAAAATAAATAGTCGGGGGAAATGACATGGGTTTACATGGAAATGGAGAACAATAGAATGTGAAAATGTTCCTAAATGGGTTGAACACCAAAATTAGAAATTAGAACAAAATACCCGGGGAGGGAAATGACCCACCCTTTCCTCTCCTCTCCTCTCCCTCCCTCGTTTAAATTTGTGTGGACTGGAGAAGGGGTCATAAAAAAGGAAAGTCGGTGAGGATTTAGGAAAATGTGTGTGTGTGTGAGAGAAAGATCCTTTTTATTTCCCCATTAATTTGAGAGTCCAATCCGTTTCTTCATGGATTATAAATAATGTGGATACCGAATTCGGTCGCATGGATTCACAATCCGGGTCACAGCAGATCTTTTGAACGATTCCGCCAAAATTGTCTAAATTCTAAAGAAAAGAACTAAGCCCATTTTACAAACCATTTTTTAAATAATAAAACCGTGAAACCCATTTTTTCTTAAAAAAAATTGAAAAAAAAATGTTTAGCGGAATTAGACGGTGTGCACTAATTAGAGGTAATACGGTACATTAATATTTTTGAGCGGGAAGTACATGACTGTCTTGTCTTGTTTCAAGAAACTGTCCACACAAAATATTGATATTATTGTTCTGGGAAGCAACAAACACACACACTACACGTTCACTCTCTCTCTCTCGCTGTATGTTTGATGAAATATTTAACGAGTCTTTAATAGTCACCCGAATTG
>WJFB01002578.1:0-18283 GCA_009870185.1 Pygmarrhopalites habei
AAAAGAACAAAGCACATTAACTAGATATTTTACACATTACCTGGCAATTGTATACATTTTCTAGATGTTGTATACATTCTCTAGATATTGTGTACATTCACTAGGTATTGTACACATTATCTACTCAGTGCAGACTAACTGCTACATATCTAATCCACCAATTCTTAGTATTTAAATAATTGTGATTTCAGCGATTTCTGGAAAATCATGTTGCATCGGTACGTAATTATCTTTTTGATAGTTAGCAGTCTTTTATAGCTTCATGAACCAATCTATCAAAACTTTATGATTTTGTCTTCAGGTCAACGAAAAATACTTCCCTAACTATTTGGTATGGGAAGGCAGATTACAGTCAATTTTAGGTCTTAATCTTCGACTACCCGACTCACATTTTTTGCCATACACAAGAGAAGTGATAAAGTAAATACATTTTTTGAATTTATTTTTAATATAAACGTCCCATGCTTACGATTTTTTCAATTACTTAAACTTATTTTATTTTAGATTGAAGGACGGTGGAGAATTGGGAATTGACTTTATAAAACCAGAGAAACTAGACAAGTGAGAATCATCATCCGAAATGTTTACAGACAACAAGGTCTGGATTTTGTATAATGTGATTTTTGTCATGACTGTAGGGACTCTTTAGTCGTGTTCCTTCTTCCTGGACTAACGTCATCATCACAGACTTGCTATGTCAAAACTCTTGTCTTGTCCATATTGTCGACTGGGTCGATTGTGGCAGGTACTCCTTTATGCATGTATTTAGTATTTACTAATATCTGTGTAGTATTCATACAAATGTTCCATCAATTATCTCTCTTTTTGCAGTGCTCAATAATCGTGGAATTGGAGGGGTAATTTATTAATACTTTGAGATTATTTAACCAAACCATTTATATTGTAATTTTTATTTATGTTGTCAATGTTGTGTAACTTAATTAGGTTCCTATTAAAACACCAAGACTTTACTCGGCATCTAATTGCGAAGATGTTGAGGAGGCGATCTCTTATCTCAATAAGGTACACTCCTTTTTGTGTTCATTTATACCTACTACATGTGACAAAAACAATTAAGTATTTGTGTTTCATTCATTTACTTTCTCTTGATCAACAGAAATTTCCATCGTTTCGAAAAATCGCCGTTGCAACTTCCATGGGTGCAATGATAATTTGCAAGTACTTGACAAGTAAGATGTTAAACCTTCAAGTTTTATAGAGTAGCACACGACTTGATTTTCAAATTTCAACAGCATTTTCATTATGAAATTTGTGTGATAGGCAAGGCAGAAGAAGCAAAGGAGACGTTTTTAGCTGTTCTGACAATTTCTAGTTTATGGGATGCTGGATTAGGTGTTTTGAGCCTCGAAAAGCCATACATCAATAGGTATATTATCAATAAGGAAATTACTCAGAGTCTTCTTCATCTCGCTGTCAAATACAAGGACGTATTGGAAGTACGAGAATGCTTCGATTACAAAAAGATCATGAAGTGCTCAAATGTGAGTTTAAACAATATATTTTGTAATTGATTTGATTGGCCTTCACACTAATACATACAAGATGGTGGTTAATTGAATAATTCTCTATTGCAGATACGCGAATTTGACACAAATTTTACGGTCAGTAATACATAATCTCTAAAGTCTCATACAACATCATGGTGTTTATTAAATAATAAAATAATTGTTCATTATTAAAGGCTCCACAATTCGGGTTCAAAACTGCACTGGAATATTATGAAGATGCTTCAACATGGAATAAGATTTCAGAATTTTCGGTCCCTGTTTTTGCATTGAATGCAGAGGATGATCCGTTTGCTCCCGTAGAAGCTCTGCCAAAGGAACAAGCCCTTGCACCTGGAAGTAATTTTGTACTAATAACGACGGCGAGGGGAGGTATGTATGACCCTGGTCAATTCTTTCTTACATTAATTAAAAACCTGCTTAGGAATACTTATAATTTCTTTTGAAATTACAGGACATCTTGGATATCTAGAAGGATATCTTCCTATAAGAAAAAGTCAACACTACATGGAGAGGTTTGTCGCAGACTGGTGCCGTGCAGTTAAATTACGATCTTCTGACCTCTTATAATGCAAACAGTGGATAAACAACAGTTCCTCGTCAGTTTTAATTGTCTCGTCTCTATTTATAATCTCATTAGAGGAGGAAAAACCTTTGTACTGTGGTAACTGGTAATGTTACTAAAATTACTCCAACCATATCACTAAGATCAGGTATACAAATATTGAAATGCTTAATCTCTTCTTCGTATTTATTACTATGTTGTCGAAATCAACATTAATATAATAGCTTTATTTATTTCGTCATGTGCGGATCGTCCCAGACTGTATAAATACCACACATTGCTGTTCTATAGAACGTAAATACCAGGTATCTCTATGCAACAGACTGGGACTGGCGGAACACTATTAGTTACTAAAACTTTAATTTATAATGCGCGTATTTGCTTTCTAATTTATATGAGTTCAGACTCGAGTCAATCTCCTCTTAGTGTGCGATATAGAAAATGTTCTTTGTTATTATGATGAATATTTTATTTTTCGCAACATTTTTTGATCTTGTCAACGAATAAATTTGTATTTGTTCCTGTTTCAAAAACCATTAAAAAACCATTTGGATATAAGTAATCACTTCATTAAATGAAACTCATTCTATCATTATATACACCGGAAAGGACATTCTTTCTAGATGAAAGGGAAACTCTGCCTGTTTGGTACTCATAACTTGTTGACGATCCATCATGGTTTCCTGTTTATTAATAGTACAATTAGTAAGGTGTTTAAAACAAAGTATCATTTAAGATGACGAGAAAGGAGTCTCAGTTTTTTGTGTATGTAGTAGTGTAAAAGGCTTTCCTTGAACGAGAAAGCGTCACTTTTTTACACTCACTTAATTTTCCTTTGAATCATCCCTATGGACATGTCCAAATGTCTAAGTTTTTTTGTTTCAAGACTGTGACCAATGTAAGCTTAAACATGAACGTTTGTGTATTTAATTTGATGTCTCTGGGGTGCAGTCCAAATTGTGACGATTTTTTATAATACAATAGCTTCACTCCCGTCCGATGGATAGAGTAACCAAAGGCCTTTTTCAGTGTGACATTAAAGCTTGGCACAAGCCAAAAAAACTTTTGCTGCTTCATTTTTTGTGAGGATGTTTTTTATTGCGAGAAGCCATGCCTACAAATTGACTTTTGAATATTATTGATGGAAGGATGAATGATAATAGTAACTGCAGTGGTTGAGAATGATTTCCTTGTCAAAGAATCATTGTTACTTTTTATTTGAACAGAGTCAAGTGCAGATCCTCCAACTTTATCCCATTCACTAGAATTGTAGTACGAGTCTTTAATACACTCTTGACCCAAGCCATTATACTTTTATATGAAGAAACTCGGATTGTTCGTAGAAACATTGTGAACAAGCGTAGGTTGACCTCATTCATGACCCTGTGGATGCCACACACACGTCATCCATAGGAGGTATTCCTACATCTCATTTAGACGGAGAAAAAGAAATTTTTTGAATGAGCTGTTGTCATTCCTTCAAATTTCTCGAGAATTCACAGACAAAATTATAATATGATTAGACTTTAATTGTCCTGTTTAAATTATGAATAGGACAATAGTCTTATTTTAAACTTGATCTTTAATCATCTTCATAATTTTATTTATAGATTGAAAGTTTTGTAACCTCTACAGGGATATATATTTTTAATTGGACTGCATCTGCCCATAGCTCAAGGGTTTACTACTTTACATGTGGATGTAAAAAATGGCAATTGTTGTCTTGCAGTGCATGCAGTCAATCATTTTTTTTCCTCCTTGCCACACCACAGTACCACACTAATAGGAAGATATCATTTAATGGAGGGCACCCACCTTGGTTTAATCCAATCCAGTGAAAACCATAAAGAATTTGATTTTTATTTCTCATCATGTTGTCTTGAGTTGAGAGTAATAAATTTTGCTGCGGTACAGTCTTGTCTAGAGTTAACTAGATCATCATCCATCAAAGGAAAGGTGTAAAAAACGAGTGGGGTAAGCTACTATGTGTGGCACCGACAAAAAATGAAGATGATAGTAATGATCATGTCGTCCACATTACAATTTTAATCTTTTAGGAAGGAAACATTGTTGAAGAACAAATTGATGTTGATTTCCCCCAAGTTTGATAAATCTGGATTGGGGAGAAAGGAATTAAGGTGCAGTGGATACCTAATCGATTGTAATTTAAATTAAGGGTGAACTATGACACACACACACATTGTAATAGGGGAAAAGTGAGAGTTTGAAAGAAAACTGGTTTTGACATTCGTTTCATCCTCAGATTTTGACACAGAGAGAGAAAAAAACATTCTAATCTGCAAGTTTAATACCTCAAAGTAAATAGAATTTCCATTCGTTACAGTACATTACAGTTTAAGCACACTAACCCGTTGGGTCAATGCGATGGTGTGCTGAAATTATGTAAATATACACAAAATTTTTGAGTTGCCTCCGATTTAACAATACATAGTAAGGTATGCCTTGAGACAGCGTGTATAATTTTTAAATAAGATAATTAAAAAACAAATATGTTCCACCTCCTCCTCTTTCCTCAACTTTCAATTTTCATTTACTAATTAATTCCACCATGTGCAAGATGGCGAGTTCATTGAACATACGTGATCATATCATATTTTTCCTCTTGGGCTTTTGTTGTTAAGATGATGTCATGACCTGTCTCCTCTTTCCCCACATCTCTCTCTCTCTCCCTGTCTGAATTGGTTGAACAAAATACCCCAAATGAAAAATCCATTTGTGTGTGTCCTGCCCACGTAAAAAGTTGAGCTGTGGACAATTTGTCATGCAGTTCAATAAATAGGAGTAATAAATAATCATTGTTTGTCTCACACGTCTCAGATCACAGTGCGAACTTTTCAGAAAAGATCAATTATTACTCCTCACCCCCTAGTTCGTACGTTCCAACCTGTTGAATACTAGACACACGGACAGAGAGAGAGAGAGGAGTAATCAGATATGAAAAAGTAAAAAATATGACACTTCCCAAACAATAAAAGTAATATATTCAACACCCACCTTTATCCTGTGCATTGCGTGCCAGATGTGCCGGAGGACAATAAATGAGAATGAAAGTGATGGACCCTTTCGATTATCAACCAAAAACATGTCGTAGTACGTACATATTATTTATTATTGAATTTTTTTGTTTAAAAAAATTTACACAACATTTGAAACACCGTATAAAAACAGGCACAAGTGAATTGTTATATTCTTTTTCTCTCATTTTCTCACAAAATAGTAATTTTTTTGTATCATTATTAATTCTTCCTCTTGTATTTAAATTAAAACACACAGGACGGACCAAAGACAAAAAAAAAGTCCAGACAAGAGTCATACTCATACAAATGTAAAAAAATAATGTAATCCTACACTGTTGTACACACAATTTATTATATACTTCAAAGTACAGTCACCCGTAAATAAAATACACTGCAAATCATCATACACATATTAGTTGACTTGTACAATCACACACACACGCACGCACACAACGTGTGTGTGTGTGCATGTGAAGTCTTGAATTCATTCCCAATGGATCATCAATCCACACAGGGAATGATCTGAATGGTTTTATTTATTATTAAAAATGGACAAATCTTCAAGGGTAAATAATAATATGGGAATCATGTGTCCACTTTCTTTTCATCCTGTAAATCTAAATACAACATATCATACTAGTACATGAGGGTGGTCCTTTCTTTTCGTTTTCCTTTTGGCTATGAGCATTCACATTTGTTTACCACAGTGACAATGTGTGCAAAAATATCTTTTCATGTACTATAGGACAGTGTGTGTGTGATGTGGAGCAATCAGGATCCATATAAGTACTTGGATGTACAGAAGAGAGTACAAAAGGCCAGGAAGGGAAAAAATAGATGGACAAACATACAAGACACAATCAAAGTCACAAAAAAATAACATTATAATAAATGGCTCATCTCTCATCCCCACACACACTCACTCACACTCATTGACGTTCAGTCACACACTCGTGTGTACAATATAACAATAATATATGATAGTTGGAATAAAATTAAGTTTTGCTCTTATTGCACAGATTAGAGAGAGAGGATTGTTGAGGAGGAGATTCAGTTTTCGGAAGACGTGAGATATCTATAGGCGACCATCCGACTGGGTTGAATAGACTCAATGAAATCTGGCTTAAAGAGGTCTTTTGTGATTGAAAGAGATTGCTCGGAACCACCAGCAAGTAAGTCATCATCATGATTGTGACCACTGCTACTACTACTACTACTGCTACTACTGTGATTGGGTCCATTATGATGTTCATTACTCAATGGATTTCCCCTGGTGTTACTCACAAAATTGAAATGTCTCACTTCCCTCACGTTACTGTCTCCTCCAAATGGATTCTGTGAGTGTTGTTGTTGTTGTTGCTGCTGCTGCTGAGAAGAAGGATGTGGATTGTAGGATGTGAAACGATTTGGAGGGGATGAGGGTGTCGAGAATGACTTAAAATTATTTGGGTCAGGTCGTACAGGGAATCTTGGTGGATTTTTCTCATAGTTGGACTCAACAGGGATGAGATTTTGTCTAAAATCTGTATTTTGAAAATGTGGTGGAGGTGGAGGAGGGGACTGTCTGTACTGACCAGATGGATTAATATTAAATCGTTGACCGGACGGATCCTTGAAGTAAGGATTGACTTTTGTTGGGGGAGGGAAGAAAAGACGATTGTGAGGTGGGACAGGGGGTCTTGAAGGGGGTTGGGGTGGGAATATAGAATTGACTGGTCTTTGGAATGACTGTTGTTGTTGGTATTGGTGTAATTGTTGTTGTTGTGGGTGTTGAGGTGGACGTTGGGGTGGGAGGGTATTCAATTTGGGAGAGGAGGTCCCATCCTGTGGTCTTTGTTGTTGCTGTTGTTGCTGGTAAGTTTGGAATGATTGAGCGGGGACAATTTGATGATTTATTTGTTGAGTTGATGCTTGAATGGGTCTACTCTGGCTAATTTGATTATGATGATGGTGGGGAGGGGGAGGGGGAGGGAGATGAGGTGCCTGGGGGTAGGGATGTTGTTGTGGCGGTGTGGATTGATGTGAAGGATGATGAGGATGGAGTGGGCGTTGAATTTGCTGCTGATGATTTACTGGGATGGATTGAGACAGTATTTGTTGATGGACATGACTAGGAGAATTTAATTTGACAGGATTTTGAGGATTCTGAAGACGGAAATTTTGTTGTTGGTACTGTTGGTGCTGTTGTTGTTGGTGTTGCTGTTGATGCTGAATCACGGAAGAGGATGAAGGCTGATGACGAGGGATGTGATTCTGTACAGGATTGTGTTGAAGATGATGATGTGCCGGCTGTTGCTGCTGTTGCTGTTGAAGATGGTTGACTTTAAGAGGCTCTTGACTAATTTCTCTTGGTTGATGGTGAGTTGGTTGGGATTGTGGAGGATGAGATGGGAGGCTTGGGGGTTGATGACTTATCCTTAAATGTATAAATGCAAACACACAAAGTGATTTTAGACAAAGAAGACTAGTTTCCATTATTATTCTATTTGGTAGCAGCTATCCTCAACATTCCGGGATTTTGTGTGGGGTACGTTTTACGTCATTTTGAAAGCTTCTTTTTGGAAAGCTTCTCTAATTGGGTTATTTTATTTTATATAATGGAATAATAGGAAATGGTATTTACTGACCTCAGATGTTGTTGTCGTGCAATCTCTGCGACAATATCCAAATGAGTGGCCTGGTCCGAAGTTTGACCATTCTGAAGATGCATATGTTGAGAGACTACGGGTGGACGATGAATTGCATTCTCAACAGTTGAAATGGGGATCATTGGACTGGATGGCGTCACGGCAAACCCGGTTCTTGGAGTCACTGGGGCGTCTTGGGGTGGTCCATGATTTGGGGTAAATACTGAAAAAAATGTCAATTAATTTTCTTTACAACAGTCAGATGATAGGATCTCATTTTTTACATCATTTTCCCTCCTTCACAATTATTTGATGTGTCACGAATGATAAAAATCCGAATTAAGAATGACAACAAGATGACAGTTCTCATTTTAATCGCCTTGAAAATGGTAAAGCTTCCTACTTAATTTTTTATGACAATTCTAAGTTATTCAAAGCTCCTTTGGTTAATTTAGACACTCAATCATGGAAACTAGGTAAAATAAGGGGGAATGAGTACTAAAAATGCAATTTGTGGTTTAAAACTAGGATTTACTCACATGTTGAAAATTTCTGGGGTGGTTGGAAACTGTGTGAGTGGACAGGAGTCAAGGTGGGTTGAGTGAATCCACTGGGTTGTTGTTGTTGTTGTTGTTGTTGCACAAATTGAGGTGGAGGACCCAAATATTGTTGATTCTGTTGTGGTGACTGACCATTAAACTGATGATGAGGATTTTGATGTTGGAAAACTTGCTGTTGTTGATTCTGATGATGATTATTGAGTGCCAATGGGGCTGGTTGAGTTGACTGAGGGAGGATAGGATTGATTTGGATTTGATTTCCAAATCCTTGTTGTTGATGCTGATGTTGAGGAGGAGGAGAGATAAAACCCTGAGTCGGCCTCACAATTGGAATTTGAAAATTTTGACCAGTTGGACTCTGAGCTGGAATGTAAGTTTGGATAAAATGAGGTTGTTGTTGAGGGATCTCATTCTGTCGGTGTTGTTGTTGTTGCTGGTACTGGTGTAAATTGTGTTGATGTTGGAATTGTTGGATTTGTTGAACTTGTTGCAGTGTCAATTGTTGTGGGGGTGGAGGGGGTTGTTGATCCCTCTCTGAGGAACCGGAAACAAAATTTTGACTATTGAGTGAGTCTGGGGAGAGGAATCCACCGAATTTCGGTAATTCCCCGCTATTACCTCCATTTTGAATCCCACTGGATGTCTTGAGTAGATTGATAACTTCCTGAGCTTGGAGATTATACCTTTGAGTATCAGGTTCTGGAGAGGAGGAAGAGGATCTCTGTGGTGGTTCTACTGTGGACACAGTCCTTTGTTGCTGTTGTTGTTGTTGTTGTTCATCAGTATCATGGTAATCTTGATTCTGAGCAGGACTGGTAGTCTCAGTGACATGATATCGGGGTGTTGTCTCACTCTCTCTACTCTCGTATGAGGGGGTTTCATTTGTGGACAGAACAGGGAGAGAATTGGAACCTTTGTTGTTCTCCGCATCCGCAACAATCTTATCGAAATCCTGAGAGGATCCAGGATTCTTGAAAAAATCTTGGAATCGCTGGAAAGCGGCTTGTGCCACTTCTTTGTCTTTGTCTGGAAGTCCGTCTGTGGACAAGTTTTCAAAATCGGCCAAATTCAACTTTTCATCCCCTTCAAAACCGACGGTCAGGATTTGGGTCTTGATGTTGTTGCCCATGTCACTGTAAATATGTACACACACGCAAAATATTGTCATCCACCAATCATTTATATTCTTAATCGTCATATCGTCATGCGAAAAGTTGTGAGACTTACCCTCCAATGGGCAATAATTTAACATTGCCCAAAAATTTTTCCACGTCCGAGTCACTGCAAATTTGGAATTTGACCATTTTTACGTAAGCAGATTAAAATTAATAATGATTCCTCCCGACAATTTCCACATACCAAAATGTGTAGAGAGATTTTTTACCTGAGTCCTAAGGATTTTGGGTCGATGATCTCAAGATTGTCCGGCAGTTCATGTTTAACATCTTCAGCAGCAGTCCTCCTTGTGACTACCGTGAAGATCTGTAATGAAGAAAATGTATTCAAAATGATAAAGTACGGAAGAATCAATGAAGGCAAATTTTTGTTAATCATAAAACAGAGGTTCATCATCATTCCCTTGACTCCTCAAAATGAGGACTCCTCATATGTCATCCTACACTGACCAAACAGAAGGAGGAGGAGGAGAGTGAGAGTGAAACAAGGATCGAACAAGTTGACCACTACTGTTTAACTACACACAAATTATGCTTTTAGGCTGTACTTGAGTCGTTGAATGAGTTCCCATGTCTACCTCTCTCTCTCTCTGTCGTGTGTTTGTAATAGGTTTGTGGACATGTGCATATTAAAAATATTACTGTATTACCTACACACATACACACACTTTGGGCTTGTAGTCACGTACAATGAAAACATCTTTATCTGTCTCCCCTCTCTCTCTCTCTCTCTCATGTAAGTGAAATGTACTCACAACTTCCTACCTGCAGACTGTACTACCTAATGTGTAATTTAAATTTAATATTGTATGACAAAGGAGAGAGGGAGACGGAGCAAAAATCCCCTCCCTCCTCCGCCTCCTTCTCTCCTCTTTCTCTTCATCTTTCTAATGGTCAAGTCACGCTTGGAAAAGTTTGACACAGACTTAGTTCTCGTCATCTTTCAAGCAAAGTCATCCTCTTTCTTTTTTTACTGGTAGGTATCCTCTCTGTACATACAGCATGGCTATATCCCTCTGCTACTGTTCTTGTTAATATTCTGAGGAAGCCCATACCTACTTACTTATGTATCTCTCTTTACTCCCTGAATTCCACTCATTTCCATCACAAAATATTTATGTACTGTGCAAGTACAACCCCCACCATTTTTCATACATTATCATCATCAATGGACTTTGATGAATGAAATCAAAAATTTTGTGCAGCTATCCAATCTTTCATAATATTGAGTCCTCATCCCATCCGCATCTTCACTCTTCTCTCTCTCCTTATAACTTTTTTAAAGTTCGCCCATGTCTGACACACACGGATCCAAATGATTGGCATTCTATCAAGACATATTATTATGGCAATCCCCACTTGTACCACTATTTATTCATTCAATGGCATTGTATTGTACTTGTTTAAACACATATTGTGTACATCAGTCTAATTAAAGCTCGAATAAAAATAGTAACAGGTGTTAAACTTCAAAAGTAATCCTACTCTCTCTCACTCACACACACGTGAGGAGTGGACAACACCCTCCTCCAAATCCTATTTTAATGAACAGTCGTATTATTGTCTAGAGACAAGAGACCATACTGTAGTAAAGAAAGATGAGGTGAAAAAATTTGTTCAAATTATTATTCTACTTTGTCCAACTGTTGAAAGTCTCCCTCATTCGTCAGTGTGGTAATACATACGTTTACCTTATGCACGGCCAAGATCATCATCATCATCAAAAAGTGAGAGAGAATTGCAGTCGTCTGTCTTCGCAATGACCAAGCTGTCATATTAATTGTGACTCTCTTAAATGAATTAATGTCCCTCCTAATGTCCACTTGTGCTTCCTCCTGGGTTCGGGCCTTACAGCCTGTAATGAGTAATATCTTTTAACGACACACTCACTACATCGGAGGACTGTATGAAAAAACTTTGTGTGTGTATCTCTCTCTCTCTCTTGTTCCACATGATTTCATTAATATTATTTGTAATTGTGGTTGTGGTTGTGATGGAGTGCCTCGAGGCCTCATTCCCTGTGTCTCTGTGTGTGAATTGAAGAAGAGAAGAGAGAAAGAGAGGAGGAGGAGATAGTTGGGTGTGCAAACAAAATGATCTTTAAAGATCCTTTATTTTCTCCTCTTCTTTTATTCATCTAAATACATGGAGCATTTACAATAAACACCTTCTTCGCCCAGCACTAATAACATGCTGGGCAGAGGAGAGAGAGAAAGAGAGAGAGAAAAATTGTGATTGTCAGGGTACTTAAGCGAAAATCTACACAGAGACTGTCCCGTACTTTAACTCGAAAGCAAAGTGTCTGACACATACAAAATTATGGGTATTTTCCACACACACACATACATTAGAGGGAGACTGGGCAGAGAGAGGAGGAGGAGAAGAAGAAGAAATGAGTTTGGGTTTGACTCTCGGCAGCCTATAAGAAGTATGATTATGTTCTCTAACCATGAGTGTAATCTGTAAACATTATAATTATGGACATTGTACCCTCAAAAATTTCATTCAACTTTTCCTTTACGACTTCCCTTCCCTCCTATAATGCATAACATAATAAGAGTGAGAGGGGTGATGCGTGTGTATATTTTTCAAAATTATGCCGATGGCCAAATGATGAGAAAATTTGTTAAAACTGTTTTTTTCTTCTCTTTTATAATAAACAAGGATGTAAAGTGGAGGAGAGATAGATAGCAAAGAGTTGACGGAGAGAACCGGACAGTGAAATATGATAATAATTTGAGAACAAACCACACACACACACACACACACACACAAACACAATTTTACAAATTTCGACTGTGTAAAGGGAGTAATCTCACTACCTATCTAAAGTACCTCGTACCATAATATGTCTTTGTTGGAGTTGGGAGAAGGATCCATTTATTATCTCAAAGTCGATTGGAATGTGAGAGATGAGGAGGGGGGAAACAAAAACCTGGGCAAAGCTCTGAGAGCACGTACCCATCTTTGTATTCTCTGTGTGTGATGTGGTCATTATGTATTCATTTATTCGCATTAATTCCATAATCTCCCTCTCAACAGCAAAAATTTGCAAACTCTCTGTCTCTTCCCTTGAAGATCACAGAATTTCACCAATTTCCTCCACACAGTCTTCCCTAGTTGACATGCATTCAATACACACACACCCCCCTCCCTACGACACAGGTGTGATGGTCAAGAAAAAAAGGATGAGAGGGAGAGAGTGATGAGACACTTGTGATGATCCTCTAAAAGAGAGTAGAGGTGTGTGGTGGCCATTATAAATTTAATATCTACACTTCCGGTCATTACATGATGTAATTACAAATTTAGAGAAGAGAGTGTGTGAATAAATCCAAGTCATCCAAAGTCTTCCTCGTCCAATGCGTTTTTTCTTTAGAAAAGAAAGGGAAATTTTGAGTCCAAGAAAGTCTAATGAACAGAATGAATCTTTGTCAAAGAATAAATCATTGTCGTCTCTCTTTCTCTCTCTCTCTCTCTCTGCGTGTGTGTTCATCTTCTTCGGTAGTTAGCAAATAAGTTGATGGTCATGTTCATTGGAGATGAGGAGAAAAAGGGATGATGATGATGAGGAAAAAATGACGAATCTCAAAATAAATATATCAAACGTTTTCGTCACAATCGTGTGTGTGTGACATTGTGAAGAAAAAGGAATTTTTTTAAAGGTACGCATGGACATGAGAGGACAGCTTTCATCTGCTGACATCATCAACGTCAATGAAAGTTATTTATTCACTCATATTTTGTCTGAGTAAGGTTCACACGCGTGTGTGTAAGCTGGGTAATTGTGGTTTAAGCGAAATCAAAACACACACACACACACACATGGGACTCATTGATGTTTTTTGAAATGACAACCTCATCCTCTGTGCTTATATGGTCAACAATCAAAACATTGACACTCGCTACCTGTCTTAATTAGTGTCCATATGTACAATGAGACATCCAGCAGGTGAGAGAGAGTGAGTGTGTGTGTGTCTGCCTATTTATTTGACAGTGTTTCTTCCACATGAATTGCATATTTTCATTTCTATTTGGATTTGTGTGTTTGTGTGTGGATCCACTTGTTCCCCAAACATTGAATTGCAAAGCTCTCCTCAAAATCTACATTTTGATTTTTTTCCTATTTTGAGATGACTCCCGATTACTTTTGTCAATATAATTATGGGAGACTGATGCTGCATTGAGTGCTAACTTTCCGATTTCTTATCTGTGGAGTGCGAGAAATGACTTCTTTGTACAATTAAATCTTATTCAAAATGAGGATAGGAGGATGAAACAAATAAGCTGTTTAGGAAATCAACAACTCAATAATATTCTCCACTTACTGAGTACACAGTCACAGTCTATCAACAGATGAAGAAAAGGCACACACACAGAAATGTGTGAGAAAGACAGAAATGAATGAAGAAAAGATGTAGACGAAAGTAATAATTTGACAAACTTTGTATTTCTCACTCCTTACATCACTAAATGGGTTGAAGGGTTGAGTAGCATAAAAATTTGATGGGTATTATTTATAATCCTGAATTTTAAACAGGTTATTATTCCACACACACACGCACACACTCCAATCATCACAGAGACAGAAGGATGATTATAATATTTTTCATTCACAGTCGACCGCATGGAGGTGTGAAAGGAATGAGAAATTTTGTGTGAGCAACTTTGAGCTCGTCAAAAAATCCATAAAAATGTGTTTGTGTGTGCAAGTTTTTTTGGGGTACGTGAGGAAATGTTAAATGCACCAATTAAAGAAAATTAACTACTAACTTCTTATTTGCTCACCACTGCACACGCCATTTCTACACAACGTACATAATGCTACAAGATGAACGTCCATGTTCATCCATTTCCTAGCAAGACAAGAGAGAGAGAGAGAGAGGAAAAAACATGAACAAGTTAATCAATCCTCCTGTATGTGTGTCTTTAAAAGTGTAAGCAGCAGGTTCTCTTCTAATTTTACGAAAAAAGGGAAACTGTTTTGTAGTTCTCTCGTCAAAAAATGACAATAATTATTTTTCTCCGTCTCTGGGTCTGTGTGTCTGCGTGTGTGTTGTACACCTTATTTTACAATGACCCAAGGCATCGGCCCATCCACATGTACTTCCCATGAAGAAGAGTGGCCACTTTTGAGTGAATGAAGTAAGAAGTGGATAAAGCTAAGAAATTTCAGTAAATTTGGAAACGACAGGAGAGGCATGATGCAGTTAATCGAAAGGCGAGTAAGGAATATAAATTAAGTTGATTCAAACTAACATTTCAACAATTACCCTACACCACAGCCAGAGCCGTCAAGAAGCACGTACATCACACACAAGACACATACATTCGTGGGGATGGACTGCCGTCAATTTTTTCCTTAAAAATCTCCTGTCGTACAAATTTTTTTTATTACACAGACACCACTGGCCAGAGAGGATGGTCAATCAAGAAGATAAGTCACAATGGTAATGTAACAACTTGGATTCACCCAGCTCAATATTTTATACAGAATCTCTCTCTCTACCTCTCCTATGTATGTGTGTGCAGGTAAAGAACGGTTGTGCTCGCAAACTTTGATGCATTATGTATCCGCCGTACGTGTCATCTCGATGGAAGGTGTCAAAAGGATAATGAAAAAGGGGGCAGAAAAACAACAACAAGGAGGAGGATTTCTTTCTCTGAATGAATGAGTCATTTGTAGAAAAAAGTGGAGTGAAAACCCCACTCGCTGCTCCTGCTCGTGCTCCTTCAGGTAGTTGTGGTAAAAAATACATAAAGTGATATAATCAGAATGGATCATCCTCCATTCACAATCAGTGTGAATTGCAGACTGCAGTCCAATGTGCAGTGCAGTGGGGAATGAACTGGTAAACTAGTTTTGAATGAGCTTTAAACCTTTATTGGAGAAAAGTGTGGAATTGAAAGAGTACAGTTTGTCAGTGGTGGAAAAAACATGAGGAACAAGTTTTACAAAAAATACATAATACTTCTCAGAATGTGTCTTCCTCCATTGAAAGTTGCTTCTTCTTCCTCCTCATTCTCATTCTGATGATCTGTCTCCCTTCTTCTTTTTGAAGAGATGATTTTTCTTTAGAAAAAATCCTCATTATACTTTTTGATTTTATTTTTTCACCCTTTAAAAAAATACGCGGAGAGAGAGAGAGAGAGAGAGAGAGAAGGTAAATGGATACGTTCTTCCTCTCTCTCCCTCCAATCTGCAAATCGACTTTAAAGACCTAATAACAATTGATCTCATATTTCTGCATAAATTTCTTTTCGTGATCCTCTCTCTCTCTCTCTCTCTTCCCTGCTCAAGATAATCTAATGTGTACTACACATTGTGCAGTCAAAGGTTAAGTATGATTAGAGAGGAGAATCTCTGTTCATGCAAAAATCCATTATTACAGTTAAGGGGTTACGACGATATGCATGTATATTTACCTGCGGATGATTATGAACCTCATGCATTTAATTACTTTAGTTTGTGATGATTGAATTTCTTTTTCTTATGATAAAAAGTAAAAACTGCCGACAATGGACATCCTGTGTTATCACAAAAATACCATGTGTGTTGTGTGCAACGTATCATATCTTAAGAAAGAGAGAGAGAGAAGTCAGGGAGCGACCATGCATTTTCTTGGTGCAAACTACATACATTTAATACACTACTATTATTATTATGATAGAGTCGGGGGAAAGGAAGTAATTTATTTTAAATTGAGAATTCAGACGGAAAGTAGGTTTTCAGCGAGGAGCAAAGAGAAGAGAAGAGAAGAAGGTATGGGTGCCATTTTTCTGACATTCTTTTAATTTAATTTCAACACTCTCCACACACAACTCTATTATCCTTAACTATGAGTAATTGAGCTAACAATCTTCTTTTTTTATTTATTCTTCCATTATTTCCAACTTTCTGTGTTATCCTTGATAGGATCTTCCACACCTTGTAATCGGGCCAAGACAAACTAATGTGAGTGATTTGTGAGCAATTTCATACAGAAGCTCTTCCTCTTTACTCTCTCAAGTTCTTCTTTTTACCCATATTTTGTGGAAACAAGAAACTGCTTCATTTTCTTAAACGACTCGTTAGTTAGTTAACTTCATATCTCAATTACACTCACCCTCATTCCCCAAAAATCTTGTATGTATTAATGGAGGGAGGGAGGAGAATCATAGGGTCAAGATGATACATTCTATTATTATTATTGGACAGGTTTTTCCCAGTCAAATTTAAACAGTATTTTATTTAAACTCCAATCAGCTTTGAAAGTTGATGCAAATTTTGACTTGTTGATTAATTTGTAACACATACAATGTACATAAGTAGTCATTTCCTTGTCAGTGACGAAAAGGAAGAAGAAGAAGAAGAGTTGAAAAAGTTACCCCAGTCTTAAATAATAATAGTGAGTTGGACGGAAAGTGAGATGGATATTTTGGGTGAAAATAAAAGGAGAAGATATAAATAAACTAATACATCACGACAACGGCATGAAATTTTCGAGTAATCACGGTCATTACCTCTACACAAGTATGTAAGTATACCAATATACTTCTTCATTATCCACGTTTCACATTTTTTCAGGATGAAATCGAATTTGACTCGTTTAAATAACTCAAGGAGACTTCCAACTCAAAACACAAATTTTGACTCTGAACAAAAGAGAAAAAACGTACGGGGGAACGGACTTTGTTGCACACTAAAGACATGAATCATATCTCTAACTGTTCGTCTTTGTCAGACTAAAATAGTTCAACACACACTCAAAATAATGTAAGATTTCGGAAGGGACGAGAAATCCCGTCATTGTCACAGTGTGTGTGTGCGTGTGTGTGTGTGACAGGACAGGGAGATACATTAGAGTTGTGAAGTGTGGATTTAATAAGAAACTAATAGAGCCATTATTTATAAGTATTGCCCCATGGGGTCCTCTTCATCCTCAAGAGATTGTAGAAGAAGAGGAAGACTGTGGCAATGGAAGGCAATTTTTACCTGGAAATTGTTGAGCGTGACGGAAGCTCTCTCGTACATACATAAATAATATGTAGTTGTTCTTGTAGTACGAGAAATTTTTCAGCAATTATTACTCAAACATGTACAACAGCTGTCTGTCCATGTATGTAAGGTACGTTTTGGTACGAATCTACATGTAGAAATGTCAATTTTTAATAATCATCAAAAGAAGAAGAAGAAGAGGGGGAATTCATTCAAGAGGATTCATTCCTTTGTTAGTTCCCTACTTGTGCATAAAATCTTGTCAAATGAAACAAACAAACATGGGAAAAGTTTGAAAACGAACTATTATAAATTTTTGTTAAAATACAAAAAACCTCGCGAGTGAAGACACACCACCACAATCACCACCACAAACAAACAAACAAAGTATTTCCATATTAATGAATGAAATATAACTACCTATGATTTTTCTTATTATTTCGACTAGACTTTGGACTTGACTGTCGAGACTTCTCTCCCTTCACCGGCATCTACTATATTTGTGGGTATTAAGTGGGCATCTCCCACTTGTCTCTCTGTGGAAAATAAGAGGATCATCTGTAATGGCCAACACCTCCCATACTCTTCTTTACCACAGTTAGTGTGTGGATAATAAGTCCATTTAGCTTTAATCCATGATGCTTGTTCAAATGAGGACATACAAAAGTCAAAAAAATGTTTTTGTGCATCCACTCAAACTGCACACACTCATACTCTGTACATACAGTAATTTCTGTATATGATGGAGTTAATGTGTACAGAGTAGCTAATGTGTACAATACCTAGTGAATGTACACAATATCTAGAGAATGTA
>WJFB01002579.1:0-18275 GCA_009870185.1 Pygmarrhopalites habei
TATTATTATTATATTGTATTTTGATTAATGATGGTAGCACTCTTAACATTCGCAAAACTAAATATTTCACAGAGAAAGGGATCAGTTGCAACATGAAATAAAATACGACTGGACATATTCAACAACATATAAAGGAACTGTGCAGGTTCCTCCAGGAGAGGAAAAAGACAATTTTGATACAGACGAGAAATTAAAATTAGAAAAACTAAAGCAGCGAGAGAAAATTCTATTTTTTGAAGAACTGTCTTTGTATGAGGATGAACTTCATGACAATGGAACCTCCAGTCTATCAGCGAAAATTGTAACGCATTTTTTTGAATTCCCTTTTATGTACTTTTTTTTCTTTACTTAGTATCTTTTTCACTAATACATGATAGTACATATTCAGAAATTTAAATATTTTTCTTTTTCGTAGCGTGTCATGCCCTCCGGATTTTTTATCCTACTTCGATTTTTCTTGAGAGTTGATGGGGTCATGGCAAAAATTTGCGACACTAGAATCTACTATGAGACGGGAAATAATTTTTTACTTCGAGAGTTCCAGGAGCGAAAAGACATGCTGACTTCTGAAGCATTCGTTCATTTACCACCTCAAGTTTTTGCAGATCCTAACCTATTGTATACTCATTTACCTATCGTGTCCCAACAGACGGAACGATTCTCGATAAGTAAATCTCAATAAAACACTATTATGGACAAAACAGGAATGTCCTCTCTCTTAAATATTTAATTCTGTAACAGCGTTGCAATCTTTCACCCTTTTTTAGAATCTCCCCTGCAAATAAAGAGAATAAAATTTGTTACCATCTTTTTGAGGCTCATATATTTACTTTGAAATAATATAATAATATGTAGTCATAGTTTGAAATCAATTGTTCGACCAGGTACCACTATTTTCACAAAATGATCTTTTTGAGTCTTTCGAATATGTGTTTACACATCGGTCGGACACACAGTTGGAGTCTGTGTCAGATTGTCGATTTCAAACTATGATAATTTAAAGAGAAGGTATTAAATAACTCACAGCCCCTTTTGCAGCCGGCTTTGCAGGAGACGAGTCCCATTTTGGTTTGATTGCCAGTGAGTCAGCTAAGATTTATCAAACACAAAATAATATTATTCTTCAGAACCTACACCATATTTTCTAGCATATCTCAATAAATAAATAAAGAATATTTAGCATAGACTATAATGAGTAAAAAAACCAAAGTATAAACTCACCTATTGCTGCCAATGTGGAATCTAAATCACCAGTTATCAAAGGTTTACTCGCTTGCTGTGGTTGACTGCCAAAGCCACCCGCATTTGACTGTTGCGGCGTCAATATAGACCCAAAAAAGTCAACTGTCACAAAAAAAAATTAAATGGAAACAACTATTATACCAGATTAAAAAACGATTTGAGATTATTAATATCATATTAATAATATGCATGCAACTGTAACAAAAAAGTATTTCCCTCCTGTCTTTACTAGTTATTCTCTAATGCATTTTAGAGTCAGCACAAGCGTTCAAAATCTAGTTTGAACTCACAGACGAAGACTATGAATTTTGTACTCGTGGAAAGTTTCAACCAACAATCCTTCACAATATACCTGGTTGTTGCTGAGGTTGTTTTGTAAATGTTTGCGGAGTTGACGGAGGGGCGGATGGACCACATTCCGCAGCAGCTTGCGTGAAAACGTGATTAAATTACGATTACACACTTTCTTATTCTCTTTCGTTTACATATATCAAATTATGATATGTGTATGTCATATAGAATGAAAAAGCATTCTTGAAACAATAAAATCCAAAGAGGAGGCGATGAAAAAATCGTTCAATTGACTACTCAGCAAAACAATATACATTTGACAACCAAAAAAACTTAGTGACAATATCTCCAATCATCTACATTTTCACTTTGACTGTCATTCCAGTCAAAATAATAAACCATAACTCTACCAAAAGACTACATTTGCTTTTGCCAACCAAATCTTAATGAAAATATTCGTTTGATTGAAAATTTTGATGCAATGTTAAAGAAAAAGTAATTTGTAGAAATCTACCTTGATCATTATTAGGTCCAAAAACGTTATTGCCCCCAAAGGGTTGTTGTATAACCGGTGTCTGTTGAGGTTGTTGTTGAAAGTAACCACCTTGCTGATTCGGAGTAGGCCCAAATCCATTACCACCATAGTTGGGTTTTTGTATTGTACTGGCAGCAAACATATCAGCGAAAGGGTTTGATGGGGCTACAGCGGGAGCCGCATTTGACGTCCCATTCCCGATTCCCGATAGGGAGAGTAAATCATCCAATGCCGAACCTCCTCCAGAAGAGGCATTGTTGTTGGCAGTCGGTGGACTGGAGAAGAGATCAAGTATCTGTTGAGACTGTGAGGTGGTCTGTGGTGCTGTTGCTGTACATGAGTAAAGATTCAAATTTTTTTAAAAATAGTAAAAATACAATTTTTTACACTTTCTATCATACAAGATAGTTGTATGCAAAATTGTCACGATAAGAAAAATGACATGTATTACCCAAAAACGGATTTGTTGCATTTCCCGCTGCATTTCCTGAAGCATTACCCACATCATCCCAAAAATCTAAAAATTTCATATAAAATTTGATCATCATGTACTCTATAACCAGCCAAGTTGGGCAATACAAAAAAACTCAAATAACTTGAAAGATACATGGTAGTGACCAAAATTTGTCTCAGCCAAAGTGTGTAAATACTCAAGATACATTGTACATATAAAGTACAAATACATACCATTACTATAATATACTCTAGTATTTTAGTATTTATATACTGAAATCCGGTATAAACGAATGAAGAGATATCCATGTGTAAGGCGTACCTGCTTTCTCCTTGCTGAATTGATTCAATGCGGCCTCTTCCTCCGCGAGAATTTTCTGCTTTTCATCAGAAGCAATGAAAGAAGAAGATGTGTTGCTGAATGATGAGACATCCACTGAGGACTGTTTTGATGAACTGTTTAGTTTTTTCCCCTCGAGACTTGCCAAATGTTGTTCCAAAGCTTCTAAAAGAGAGCTGAGGAAAAAGAAGAATTTTATTTTCGGTCATGCATCTATGTACGAATATATTACTAGAACTATTAACATTTATTTTAACCTTACCTTGGTGCCTTTGTTAAATCAGGAATCTCTCCTTTGTCAATCCCCACGGCCTCGGCTACCTACAAAACAAAAGATCACACGACAAATGTAGTACATTTCACCCTAGAATATCACTTTTTGCTGGATTAGGTAGGACATGAATGTTGGAATGTACAGCAACTTGATACAGACTCAGCAATAAATCCAATGCCCACATGAATTTCATTACACATAATATATTATTTGCTTACTTTTAGGAATTCTGCAACTTTGTCCATTCTCGTGAGAAATTTTTTGTAAAAATCAAGAGCTTCCCGAGCATTCTTTTTGTTCATTGTGAAATACTTTTCCAATAAACTGAAAAAGAAATTAGAGAAAATTGTGAATGAGATTAATGAGTTCATACATGTTCATAATTATGGAATCTCAGCGTGTGTGATTCGTTCTTATTTAGTATCTATCGGATTAACGTTTTTGTCTCAATCAATGTGTCAATTTTCTAATATCTTTGTATTTTGTATATTACATATTTTAAATACAATTTTTGTAATGTTATATTATTTACACTGATAAAATGAAAAATTACTTTATGACTGCATCGTTGTACGTCGCAAATAAACGAATCAGATCTCGAAAGAGAAGAGCAAAGGCGACGCGCTAATATAAATAAAAAAATCATCAAAATTAGAAATTCTATTCATCGAATGCCTTCATATGTCAAATGTCCAAAGTACGTACTGTGTAGTATAATATTATTTTATTTGTGGATAGAAGAAACACACGCAATGTGTTCACATTCACAATTTTTAGCATCAATTTACACACAGTTAAATATTATATATTCACCATCAAAGAGTTCCTGTGAATGTCATCTGGTGAAGAATCAAATTCCAACAATGCGTCCATTTGTGTCTGTATAATGTAGGACATAGACACAACAGGTGAGTGAAACATACTGGAAAACTAGTGTTTTATTTAACTAAATGAAGTTAAATATGGTCACCTGTAGTGTAGGGAATGTTCTCAACAATGGTTCTGTTCCCATTGTTCGCAGAGTTCCATCCTCTTTCCTGCACATGAAACAAATAATACATTTTATTTATTTAAGACACGATTTGAATCTTCATTCATCCTGCAGCAATTAATTGTCATTTTTTGGTAACATCAGCCTACTGGAGATATCCTGAATTCCAGTCTCTCTCAGTGTTTCAGGACTGACATCAGTTGTCATATTTAAATATGTTCATTATGAGTTTTAGCAACCATGTGCCATTCAAAACGACATGTGTACTTAATATGTGTATTATAATTGTAAGTAATTTTGTAAGGAAAAGGAATTTACCCTCGTTTGACTTTACAAAAGTCAAAAGCCATCGTTCTGTAGGACAAAGCCTTCTCATTCAAGTACCTCGCGTAGCGTCGAATAAACGGGGAAACTTCATAACCTGCAATTTAAATAAAATGCAAATTTAGTCTCAATTTCAAATAAGACAACATCAACTTGACATTACAAAAAAAATAATATTATTAAGTTGCAGTATTATTGTTCATTCGCATTGTAATTATTTAGAGAAAGAGGCAAAAAAATGGGAGAACCAAGCCGGAAAATCAATCTAATTGTCATTTAAACACACTTAAGCATACTAAAGTCTACTAGTGTAATATGACGCACAAATTCAATAAATAAATGAGGATCATTGTCCACATTGAATATTTAGAAAATTTTCAAAAGCTACTCGTGTGTAACGAAAATTTATGTACAGCTTAAAAACATCTTACACAGTATACATATTACGGTTAACATCTTATATGCATATATTCCAGCTAAAGTTCTGCACATTAAACTCCACTGAACTTGGGTTAACAAGTTGAGTCTAAAAATGCACTTCCTCAAATGAATAATAATCTTTTTTTCCTTTAGGATTAGATGTACATGAGATGAATAGAGATTTTAGACTGACAGGTTGTACTTGTACACACTACATTGTATTGTTAGTTGTATTCATCAATAGCCTCGATTGGCCTCGAAATCAAAGTTTACCCTTTCCTTCCTTCCTGCCACTATCATCATCATAATGTGCATAATAGTATATAGCAAGTAATAGCAACATGTTATGTAGACTCACACACCACACATCAAAATGCCGACATGTGCTCTTGTTTAGAATGTTATTCAACATCACAACATTTCATTCACCAAATGTGTTAAAAATTAAACAATTCAGTACATTATACCAGCTGCTGTGTAAGAATAGAGGTTACGTACAAACAAATGTATTTTACCCATCCATGTTATACACAACCCATATTGTTCATGTGTGCTTCCAAAACTGCACAATTTGTTGAAAAAAAGAAATATACAACGGAGATGGAAAATACACTATATGCATGTATCAATAATCTATAGATATTTTAATTTGGTCCGAGTCAATGTCCCATTTACAACATTAAAAATAAAATAGAGTTTAAACAGGCTACATTGTGTCACCATCACCGCCAACACTCACTATCCATGTAGACAGAAAAAAAATCAGGGGAAAAGCTTTTTACAAAATGACCACATTAGTGCCATTTCCATTGAAACTGTTACTTTACCCTCCGACACAATGAATAACATATCATTACACATGCTACGTCTTTCGTCTACAGTAAATGAAGAAAGGTATAGTGGCATCCCAAGGAGAGTTCTAAGGAGGAATGAAGGGAAAAAAGTAAAAGAAAGTCGATGCACTCTAACTGAGTAGAGAAAGTTTATCAAATATTAAGACATGGAACATACTACATGTTTGTATTGCGTACCCCAACGTACACAAGACATGTATAATTTAATTTGTCCCCGACGGTTTGTCTCCCCAGAAAAAAAGAGTCAAATTAAAAACTGACGAGAACTGGTGTCGAATATTGATCCCTTTGTCTCTACCAACAGAAATTACATATGGTATGAGAGGTAAAATGTGTGTACAACCTGAGACTGAGTTTCGTACATATCATGGTGTGCAACTAAAATTAGTTAACTATTGGGTAAGATGATACATGTCAGGATTATTACTATTGGTATTACTCTCTACAAATGAGAAGATGGTCTAGGTAAGAGAGTGAAAGCGAGGAGAAAGATAAGGTTTAGAATGGAAAAGATTCATCTCAACATTCCCATGTACAAAGTTCTCCGTGTTAATGTTTAATGATTCCGATTTCACCTACTTCATGCCGTTTCTGTGTGTATGGTGTTATCCTATCACGGTCCCTCCATTTTATAGTCTATGTATTATATTGATAGTTTTAGCAAAACTTCACCATACTCTGGTTTTAGTGTGAGTACGTGTACAATAGTTTCACACATAAAGAGAAGCAGAGGAGGAACTGTGTGTTGTAAGTTGTAACCCTAGAAGGACGTCGAATTCACGTACCTACAGTAGTCTGTTTTTTATTGATCTCCTTCAAAGAGTAAGGATGTATTACACACACCATAAACGGCGAATTTCTCCTGCTGCTCACTTTATAAACTATATATTGGTAGTTTACACAAGTTGGAAACACTGTAATTCCATACCTACTTTATGTATTGGGATGTCGTTCATATTTTGTAACGAGGCATGCGGTGAGAGTCTTAGTCGATTATGAGCAATTAACAACACAGTCCTCCTCCTGAACTGAAAATGGAAATAACCTTATTTTTATGCCGAACATTTATGTGTGTCATAATATAGTTAGAAGCACAGAAAATGATTGGCATAGTCAATCTGTTAATTGCTCACAACATTTTTACGTACAGTTTGCCAAAGTATTGTATTTGGCGTAAACTAATCCAGATGATAATAAAAGATATAATTCTATGTGCATAAAAATTTCACATTCATGTATGAACTGATTACTCATCACTACACACATTCCAACTTATCGTAATTGTTACTTATGTCACTAGCAGTATTTTCGAATGACATCAACTCTTTTGACAGTTCCACGCAAATATGTTTGCTTCAATTTAAATTACGAGTTTATGGTCTGGACACAAGGAACCCTGCATCAAATTGCACAGACTACCAACAAAGTTGGTGTTGACATCCTGACACATGAAGAGAGAAAGAGTGACAGACAGTGTGTGTATATGATTAATTAATCCAAAGACATTTCCAAGGATTCCTTGCATTTTATGAATGTTGACACTAGCTTGTGCCATTTTTTGGATTGAAAGTGTCATAATACTGTACACAAGTCCTGGTTGAGTGCAAGCCCCAATTGTAATTGCAACGTAAAACTGAAATGTCATATGTACACGTGGGCGCAAATGCGACCCAGTAGCACAGTGTACCCGTGCAATGTACGCATAGTGATACGGAAAAGTAGTTCAATGTCATCAGCTGAGCCAACAGCACATGCAAAAAGGAGTCCCATGTCGTCAGCCAAAAAGTCCTAGTTCTGGAACCAGATGCAAACCAACGACTTAGAAATGAATTTCCAAGTGTCTTTCCCCAAATCTACAATTTCACTCTCTGAACCAACTCGACATGACCCTAGCTCCATGACCTTCACAAATGATGAAAAAAAGTTCCTCCTCTGTTAATATAATAATTATTATTGTAGTGATTGTAAAGAGTTTTTATATGTACTACTATTGGGAAAATCTTTTGCGGTTAACCATAATGACAAAATGTATGACACTCTCCTAATACAAGACGACTCCTATTGACATTGCCAAAATATTATTTATATTCTAGTTATATTTTTCGAAGGTCTCCAAGATGAACTGGTCCCGAACTGCGCAAATTGCGCAGCGCAAGGATTTTTTTCGAAAATGTGTGGATCGATCAAAGACTTTCACACACACACACACATACGACGGTTTGGCACACACTGTGTTTACATAACATAATCAACTGTTTGCTTCTAAAACAAAAAAAAAGGAGAGAAGAAGATTGGTCATTTCCGGCCTCAGTCGACGACTATCTTAGTTTTTTCTAATATGTACATATTCGGATTTGGACATTCTCAAATAATAATGTATACTTAAAATATTCCATGCAAATCACTGCCTACACTATAGGGCCTACAGTATAGACCCTTTTGTAAGAAGAGAAGGAGTATTAATATTTTATCAGTATAGTTTGATTAGGGTTTGAATAAATTGAATTTCTAATTTGCAATACGACGACTAAGAGAGAGAATTATTGTCATGTGTCTATCAATGAAGATAGATCGTATATGAATGTATGAGGAAATAAGATAGCGTGAATTTATCTAGTACTACTACTAACTGTTCAAGTCATACACACATCACACATCAATCAATAGAGCTATGGGGGAGGGAGGGAGTAAAAGAGAGAGAGAGAAGATGATGATTTACCAAGTCGTGGTCCAGCCGCTGTCCATCCACACAGGATTTTGAAAGCGTGCACAGAAAATAATTTAATTTCACTTGCTTGTTCTATGTATTTTATCATTATATGTCGTTGTCGTCATCAAGATTTAGCATATGCAATGGTCTATATTATGCGCTAAAGTGTTAAATATGACAGGAATCGAATTGAATAATAATATCCTGTTGTTGTTCAACTATAATTATTGATCTTGTTTAGGTAATTATTAAGGACGCTACTACTCTTTGATCTCTTCTAAGTAATAATAGTAGTAGTAATAGAAAATTCAGTTAATGTTGTACACATACATTCAATTTGTCAGAGAGAGAAAGAAAGAGATAGATAGATAGATGGACAACAAGCGTGTATACATAGATATGTAGGTAGATATTTGTCGATGTCAACGAATTGTAATAATTATTACATGGATAGTATAAATATTTACAGAAAGCTAAAAGTAAATGTGTATTTGATTATTACACTCACCCTGAGGATTAGACTTGTCTAGAAAGGATGATAATTGAAATGTACAATTGCTTGACGCCAAATACTGAGTAAATCTCTGCAAAAATACGACAAGAACAACAACCACAGTTTTTCTTATTATTATTCCACTGTACAATTTGTGTTTCATCAAAATAATCATCTCAAGAATAATAAAATGTTGACAGACATTCCATGCATCTAATATTTACATATATAATATATAGTTAATGTAGGAGTAATCTTTTGGAAGATGAACAAAGTCTTACCTCATTTCCATAGCACATTAAATGATGTACAGTTACAAGAGCTTTAAATACAACGACCCAACTGGAATTCTGCGACCTTTCTATAAGTAAATTGGCTAACTGAAGAATTGATACATTGGGTTCATTTGTACAATGGACCAAATCTGTAGAGAGAGACAGAATAAAAATGAAATTCATATTATTATTTTTTGAACCAAAGAATACAAATCATATGATGATCGTTGTATCTACTTTACATACATGACAATTTAGAGAGATTAAATATTGAAATTTAAATATTATTCAAATTACAATCTAGATGTTTCTTTTTAGGTGGAATCAGTTCCTCCGTTGTGGCTTTACAAACTGCCTTAGCTAGTCCTTGACCGGCCAAAGAATGTCTTGCTGACAAGAACCTGTCAGTGATTGTCTGTCCAGACATTTTTGTTGAGAGTTTTTCAATTCGTCAACAATTTTGATTGAAACAACAACAAGAGCACCGAAGATGATGATGACGGAAATTTCACTTGATCAAAAACGAGGAGCAAGGAACAAATTAACAACTTGGTCCTCCTACAAGAAGAGAATTCCTCACTGGCCACCGATCATTGTTCGTTCATAGTCGACGACGAGAATCTGTAAAATAACAACCACCACCACATGTTAAATGTCTTGATTATGTCAAATGAGTTGAGAGATAGAACAATAAAAGCAGAAATATGAAGAGTTGAACGATTAACGCCCACAATATTACTTACTTTTTACAAACTAAAATTTTTACTTTATGACAACTGGTACACTTGATCAGAGTATTGATCGGTCTCTCTGTACTTAATAAATGTTCTGTCCCTTCTGAATTCACTCTCGCAAGTCCGTACCATCTTTGAATCCTGTTTCCATACTCTCCTTCAAAGTGTGAACCTTTGCCGTCAGCTCGAGCCAACATTACCAGTCGATTCCTCGCTGTCCTTCTGAATTGTGTGCAGAAAACGTGCTCCGGCAAAATACTGCTCTTGTTTATATTTTGAACGTGATTAAAGGTCTCGGTGTCTTCAAGTAACTGAGGTCAACTTTGTCAATCTGAAGATGCGGAAAATCCCTAATATTCTCATTGCTGGTAAGTCAAATTTTCTTCTAAATCACTTCATAGTTGAGGTCAGCAGCAGTTCGAAAGTGCGTTTTAACTTCCATATGATGATGATGTCCTTCCTCTGTATAAAAAAGATGATGTAAACTATTTTTATTCTTACATGATTCGGTGTGTCAAGTTCACATTACAAACTAAGTTAAATTTGTTATTTTACCCAGGTACGCCAGGAACGGGAAAGTCAACCTTAGCCCAGCAAAGTAAGAGTTACATTGCGAATTACCACGAGGAACATTAGTTTCCTCTTCCTTTTTTTTTTTTAAAAAAGAATAATTTCCTCAAAGGATTTAACTAATGGTTTCTTCAAATTATACATTGTAGTTTCAGAATCCACTGGTTTGGATTGGGTCGATGTTAGTCAAATAGCTAAGGATAATAAACTATTCGAGGGATATGACTCTACGTATGGATGTCATGTACTTAACGAAGAAAGGGTAAGGAAAACTACGTTGTACTTATTGAATATTTGTTTGTAAGCAGTTTAGGCAATATTTTAATTGTTCTTATTGTTGTGCAGTTATTAGACGAAATCGAAGATCTAATGGAGGAAGGTGGTAAAGTTGTTGGTAAGATTTTTCCTTTCAACAAAATTTGTAATAATATACATTTCATATTCTTCTCAATATACATGTAATTATTTTTTATTAAATTACAGACTACCATGGATGCGACTTTTTCCCGCAGAGATGGTTTGATATTGTATTCGTACTCCGGACTGATAATACGAGACTTTTCGATCGCCTTGCCGCAAGGTAAGTTGATGATAATAAAACGTCTGAAAATTATTCAGGTGACCTGAGTCAGGTCAGTATTGACCATTAGAGTACTTACATGCAGTAATATGAGTCTCTTCGTTTCTGTGTGTAAATAGAGGGTATACTGGAAAGAAGCTGGAAGATAATATTCAATGTGAAATTTTTCAAACAATTTTGGACGAGGCTCGTAAGTAGTCAAGTATTTATTGAATCTTTGACATTAGTTTAGTTCAAGTGTTTTCTTGTGTGTAAATGTTGTACACTGCAAATTTATTTGATGTGCATAACAACTGAGCGCTGAATGCTTACTTATCAAATCTTTTTTTCTTTCAGGAGAATCCTACGAACCCTCAATTGTTTTTGAATTAGCTTCCAACACTTCCGATGACATGGAAAATAATGTTGAAAGAGTGACCCAGTGGATCGAACAATTCAAAAAAGTCTCTCATTTTTAAAGTCCATAGAAATTTATTTCGTCTTTCATAAAATAATATAACAACAATAATCGTTTGTATATGTAATAATAATAATAAAATGAAAATGATTTTAAAATCATCAAAACATGAAAATCCCAATCAATCCATCAACAATTTTTTTTACATAGTCATATCGTTGACATTATATAAGACGAGATATTGTAAACAGCAATTATAAGATATTTAGGTATAGTAGAGATAAGATTTAGTCCGTTCTCATGTATTTTTTTTCTCCCATTTTTTTCACCGAAAAAAAACATCAAATTTCTCATTCTCTCACTAAAGTTCATGGACTCGGTACAAAAAAACAGCAACAACAGAATACAGCACATAAATTCAAAAAATTGAAACATTTGGCAAGCATTTAGTAATCATTGGTTGTTGATTTGCAACCACACACGTCTCATGTTTATAGTACGTGTACACAGAATCTAACTTGTTCAATTTAATTCATGATTGCATAAAGGCCTTTCAGTCGAAGGAAATTTTCTACTACATTTTTTTAGTAAAAATTAAAAAGGAAAACGAAGAAATGTCGCTACCAAAATTAATACACAATCAAGAAGGAAGAAGGCTTCAAATCGCAGCTCCGTACTTACAACTATTATAACATCGAATACAATATTTTTTTTTTTTTTTATAAATTTCTTATAACTCTACCATAATTTTTGTAAATTGTGTATCACGTGTAGTGTTCCTGTTGTCGAGTGTACTTCTTATCGAATTTAAACATTTAAAAATGTTTAACATTTTATACCACTTTTCGAGTACATGAACATCTTTTAAAATCGACAGTAGACTATATAATTATATTTAAATGTATATATATATATCCGAAAAGATTATGAATACATATTAATCACTAATTTGTAATAATATATTATATTATAATATGATATTTGGTTTTTTGGATTCAAAAATATATATACTTCTTTGACGATTTTTTATCGCTTAAAACCGCGCTCTGGCTGTATGACACATACTTAAATATTTCTATATTTTCCCTTGCCATCCGTTGTCCCTTAATTAAATATTATTATTACTAAATAACTTATATTTAGTAATAATTTAAAACGTTTGCATGGAAAATTGCCTTGAGGAGGCCAACAGTATAGTAAATATTGTTGTAATTAGTGCGTAAAAGTTAAAAACATGAATAAAATGTACGAGAATTCTATCAACTAAATAAAATCATCCTGCTAAAATTATCCTACAGAGGAAACTCATTTTCAAATAATTTAAAAACAGTATTGGCTGGGTCAATATTACTATGTCGAAAACTGAAATTTTCATGCGTGTGACGTTGATTTAAAAATCTTCACCGTGTTCTTCATACACAACATTTATAAATGTGTGTGTGTGCGCGTACAGCTTATTTGACTGTCGAATTAAAGAAGTCATTCATAAATTTTATGTCGTCAAAACCAGAAATTCAAAATCTTTAAGCCTTACCCCTGTTTAACCGTATGTACAGAATTCAATATGGAACGTAAGGAAATTAATCAATTACTGATATTTGACGCTATAATTTGTGAATGACTCCTTCAGTAATTCAAGTTCAATTTGTAAAGTATAGAGTACATTCCGTACCCTACACACAATGATAATTTGTAGAGAAATTGACGACCAAGTTTAAAATTTGATTGCGTATATATCATTACTCATTTTGTAACCCAAATCGAAGGCAAAGGTAATATTTTAAAAAAGTTTAGTAGTACAGCAGTATAGTGTACAATAGTAGTATTAGTGTAGAAAAGACAAAGTGACAAAAATTACAACTTTTTTTAAAATTAGTTGTGTTTTGAGCTGATATTCATGGTTGACCTACTGATATAAGCTCAAACACAAACACTTTTCTTCATGCATTATAATATTAACACTAAAATCGACCAGAAGACAGACGTTAAATTCTCGTTTTTTAAAAAGTTAAAATAACATTTTTACGCTATTTAAAAAGTAGTTTATAGGATGGCTACATATATAATGTTCTGTATAATTTTATATGCAATGGATGTATTATGTTTAATCAATAACATGTAAAATATTATTTTACGCTTTAAAAGTTCGTTATTCCGTTTTTTGCTGACAGTAGAGCTCTTTCAGTGACCTGAAAAAAAAACAAGATAAAAATAATTGATTGCAAAGTTCTTTGACCAAATAAATTAATTGCCAACCATTTAGTCACTCACTTTAACTCATCTATTAATGCTTTGTTTTGGTTTTCCAGCACAGCCACACGATTTTCAAGGCATTTAATGTATTCCTTTTTCTTTCGACGACATTCTCGGGCTGCTTCTCTATTTTTTAACAAGCGAATTTCACGTTTTCTTGTTGCTTCTTCTGGGACATGATGACTACCACTGAGGGATCCACCAACTGGAAATTAAAAGTTATACATTTATGAAGTGAAACGAGTTATTTAAACTATGGTGTTTTTTAGGATGAACTACAAGTACTTCCATCCCAAACGAATTAAATTAAATTTTTTAATTTACCTGTGACGACAGAAGGTGAGTTGGATGCAGAGGTATTAATCTAGATTGATTATTTTAAAAGTAAAGTTATGAGTTATTGTCACAATTAAAATTGAATATTAAAGCAGTAGTATGTGTATTTTCAACATTTTGATGCTGTAATTTACCTGATAAGCCCGAAGTTCTCCACCCACTAGAACAATAATATACACATACATGTAGAATATTAGATTATATAGCTCTTAGAGTTTGATTAAAAAAGGATGAAACGAAGCGCAACTTAATTTTTGTACAAAATTTTCTAGTTTTATCATACCTGGAACAAAAAACTGCTGACCATCTGTAAATAAATAAATTTGACAAATTTTATTCCCAGTTTGGAAATTCACAACACAAAATCAACTTGATTTAAAGAACTTGACTTGTTAAATAATTATTGAAAGTAAAAGTAATTACCCCCCGCATATTGCACAATTGTTCCACCAGACGCTAAAATAAAATAATCATTATTACAGGCAAGAACTAATTGTTAATTATATTTTGAAGACATAAGCGTGTCTAATGTATAGCTACATAGTTACAACTTTTACAGTGAACGTTAACAGAATTCTTTCAATGACTGTAGTCTATAAACTGACACTATGTGACTGTTAGAGTATGTAAGTAAATTATTTAGTTCAACAATAAATTGACTTTCACAATGAGGAGAGGGGCAACTTGTAGAATGAGAATTTAATTTTAAGAAAAGTAAATGACCAGAGTCAAAATTAAAAGAAAAAATACTGTTATACGTATTGTCGTAAGTTGTTATTGACTAAAACAAAGACACGGAGTGCTATGTCAAGTTCAGAAATGACCAAGAGAGAAAACATACCTGATACATGGCTGATGGTCTGCAGAGTGCTAGCGGGGACTGAGGTCCCATCCGCCGTCGTGACTTGACTTAAACCCAGTGTGTTAGTGTTTATGACTTTGACAACTCCGGGAGGATACTGTGTTCCTCCAATAACGATTCCGTCGGTCGCCTCCTGACTTGACTCACTAGTTGCAGAATCTTTATCCCCTAGAAAAATTAGATAATAAACGTACATAAACTATTCTGTCTTGATTAATTGACACAAAAATTGAAATGATTGTGCTACAAAAAATAATTAGAAGCGTTCATATGTGTATAAAATAATTTTTTGTATATTGTGGTACATACACATATAGTTTTTACCTGGAATATCATAGATTTAGTGAAAACAAAAAACTGATATCACATTTACTAAAGGAATCAGACTACATAATATTCAACTCGCGTATTAAAAAATTACCTGAAATCCCTCCTAGATCATTCAAGATTTTTCTGTAAGAATAAAAATATTACCACTTTTTACAAATTTGCTACTTACACAGAGATTAAGAAACTGAAGAATACTGAAATTTTATATGATGGAGACATTTCACATGAAAGAAGAATGAATTCGTACCTATAGGAAGGCCGTCTAGTTAAAATGTCTCTTCTAATTTTTTCTTTTTCGTGAGGATGATCAACACCGTCGTTAGAGATTGATTCGTCGCTCTGATGTTCTGTTAATCAGGAAAGAAACACAAAAAAATGTCAGTTAATGAAAGCTGTTTTTGTAAATACATTAAAAAAAATTTTTTTCATATTTAATATTTAAAATTGATGTCAAAAGTACCCTCAAGAACTTGAACTCCGGTTGTTTGTATGACTCCGGTATTGGCTTTAGACGAGACTAAAATGACGTTTCCTTTCGATAACAGACCAGCCGTATTTTGAATGACTGAAGGGGATTGAATGACAGACTATAAGAAAACCACCACATCAAATATAATATAAAATGTCAATTATTGTCAACATTATAGAAATGTTAAACTATTTTCAGTAAGTACATAGTAAGACTTGTCTTGAGTTCTCTCCCTCTCCTACTTTCATGAAAATACTAAATGTCATTAGTATTTTAGGAATAAAATAAAACTAGTAAAAATCTCTCTCACAAGACTCCTGTGACAAGAATGTGGAATTTCAATTTCTTCAAAAAACAAAAATCTTGAAATAATTAATGTAGTATTTAATGTGTACAAAAGAGAGAGAGAGGACAGGGAGGAGAGAGACAAGTAGTCTCGCACAACATATTTTTGAGAGCCAAATCATTGAATGTTATCATTTGTGTAAACAAAATTTGTATTAAACAAATGAACACATGATGACACCATAATAAGTAGGTAAAAATAATAAATTTCATTTTAACTCGAAGAACGATTGTGATAGATTTGAGACTAATGTATAGTAAAACGTAAATATTGATAATAATTAATTAATTAATAATAGTGATGATGACCAAACCAAAAGAAACGACACAGGACTGAGAATAAAGTGCATGCCGTGCTTTACACGAGACTATGTAATATGTAATATTACAGTTGCAATAAATTTGCTTATTGCGAACGATCCCAGCCAGAACATCTAGTAAAAAATTGTAGTATAATAATAATATTATTATTCCAAACTCTAAGAAAACAACAAAAAGGGTCTACACGAATGAACGACTTTTACTTGAAAAATTCTAAATTAAAGATAAAGTCGACATTTAGAAGATGGAAAATGTCAATTTTTGCAAAATAAAAAATCACTCTCACGAAAATACCACAACCGATTTACAGCAGATTGTCCAATGTATTTGCTGAGAAGGACTGAGGAAAGGTGTACTGCAACAGTAACTAATGTATAAAAAGTTGGCACAATCACTACAAATAAATTCATATTCTTTGAAAAATAGTGCAATAATAATTATAAGAAGAAGGAAAAATACCAACTCTACAAACACTGGAAATGAAAAATTTGTGTATACAAAATAGAAAAAAATCAAAATTCTATTGGATTGTATATAGTACAGGAGAACACGTGGAATTGTGGTTCTCAATGAAATGTCAAAATAGGAAGTTTTTGTTCTTTTGGTTCATTTTAAAAGTATCCTTGTTTAAAGAAATTGATCCTATCTTGTGGTAGTACAAATACTTATTGTAAATACACATGTCAGAATAAAGTGTATATTTGTTTGGAATTATTTTTTCGGGGGATATGATTAAGCCACCTGAGGTAGGGTGACATGCACAATGCTCAGTCCTGATGATTTGGCCATGGTTTGGAGTTGACCAGTAGTTGTTCTAACCGGTGTGGAATTTGTGATGAGATTATTATTATTATTCTGACTGGTCTTGTTGTTGTTGGTAAGAGTATTCCCAGCGTTGAGCAGATTTGTGATTCTTCTGTGTGAGGTGTTTATCTCCTCCGAGTCTGGAACGATGGTTTCAGATTTCACTTCTTGAGCATTAAGAACTTCCATCGAGATCGCAAACAGGCGAACTCAAGTCTGTGGAAAACATGACAAGTTGTAAAGTAAAATAACAAACATCATCAACAATAAACACATTCTTACTATGTATTTTTAAAAAAAATTGAAAAGAAGGATTGGAATAATACGAGAGTCTCTACAGTAAAAATAATTTATGGGTTTTGCAAAAGGGGATAGTTTTTTTTAAAAAAATCTCCATTACTGTATTTGTTTAGATAAGGAGTGAAAGGTAAATAATATTGAAAAGGAAGGGTCCACATCAAAATTATTAAAAAGTGTCTTATTAATCAAAATCTAAAATAATATCAAACTTTCAGATTATTGCTGCTCAAGTTGTTCAAAAAAAAAATATTACAATTGGTAAAGATAACGAAAAACAACTATTTCATGAATTTACAAGTAAACAATTTCAAAAGGTAAAATTTTTAAAAAGGTAAAAAAGCATAAAAATATTTTTGGATCAATTGCATATATTATGCACATATTTTGTAGAATTAGTTTGGTGATGAGACACCGGGAAATGGTATAAAAAATAGGAATAGAGGAAGGGATGGATGAGAAATATTGGGAATAATTGTGAAAATAAGGATTGGGAGGACGAGGATTGTGGTATAAAATAAAAAAATAATTGGCAAAGGTATGAAATACAAGGGTAGAATACAGAAAGTGCATGGTGAATCAAGAGATGAGATTTGGACTCTCGCTCAGTTTGAAAATAATAAATGAAAGAGGCTTACCTACGTGTGTGTCGTCGTCACTTTGGTTCGTTTGATTGGGGATTCAAAAGTGACGAGCAAAATTTTCTGTCGTCGTCAAACGCGTCGAACGTGACGTCAAACTTTGCTGAAAAAAAATTTGAAGGTCAAAGGTGGGC
>WJFB01002580.1:0-18259 GCA_009870185.1 Pygmarrhopalites habei
AGTCTTTAATCCAGTTTTTTTCCTCCTCAGTTGTCACAAACCAATTTCCCTCCCTCCCCCCACTTGTGAAGGTCCACAGAGCCCACATCGGAATGCCAAAGTCTAAATCCTCCTATTAATATAGCGACAGGTGTATCTCTCAATGTAGATATCGATATTTGACACACTAAATAGGAGATCTTTTGGCCATCCAAGTTTTAAGATGACATTACGAAAATTTTCAGCAGTAGAGATCTATGGAGAAAATACTTCATTGACTTTTTATTTTGTCCCATTCCTCTCACGTTCCACAATTTCCTATTTTGTTTGCAGATGTACTAATGTTATATTTTATAAAGCAGTCCTTCTTAATACTTGTTCTGCTTTACACACAAAACTTCTGGAATGTTCTAAAAACAATCTTTGAGTATACGTAGTATATATTCACGAAAGTATATTCTGTGTAGAGTATGGACAAAGTTGTTTTTTCATTTTTTTGTGACTTGTGATTCACTGAAACAAAATTTTAAAATTATGCATATATATGTTATCAAAATTCACACAGGTATCGTCAGGCTCCACCTGAAAATCATCGTGAAGGAACTTACAATTATGGGGCACCATCACAATTGCATCCAAGGACTGATAGTAGACGATCTGCTCCATTGAATACAGCACCTCGTGCTAGGTACACTAGTAGTAGTACCTTTAGAGGAGGATCAGCTGGTAATCCTTATGGCAAGAATTTGGCTGCCATCCGTAAGTAAAAAATGACCAGATCATTTCTTCAAATTATTCTAAAACGTAAATGAATTACGAGTACATGACAAGTTACAAACGACATACTTTAATTAGTTCACAAAGTTTTTACATTATTAACACTGTTGTACAATCTATTGTTACAGGGAAAGCTACACAAATGACTGCTGCTAATGTGACGTCAAGGTATGTGGCGTAATTTTATTGATACATCATTTTAAAAGTAATTATATATTTATTGCTCAACGTTTAACTTTTTTCTTCATCCAACCATTACTAGCTGCAACAACTTATTACTTTTCTTTTATTATCTAGGATTCGTAAACGTGCAGCTACTGCACGAATTAGCAGAGATCGAGAAAGAGATAATAATAAAAGGTATGACTACAATCATGCAGTTACAACTTACATTGCATTGCCGAATAATTATGAATAATAAATGATTTTTTGGATTGATTTACTTGATCAGTTAAATTTTAGTCACTTATCTTCATTTTGAGACATTTTGTAAATGATGTTGTTCTAGGTATTACAAAGACCGTACGGGTAGTCATCGTACTGAAAAATCACGAGATAAAAGTAGCGAGTCAAAAGATCACGAGGACGAGAAAGATGTAGAGGTTGGAGGGGGTAAAAAAAGAAAGTTAGAGGGTAACAAATCCGATGCTGAAGAAGAGTCTGATGAGAAAGAGACTACACAAGAGGAACGAGTCCCTGATGATGATTATGAGGACATGAATGATAGTAAATCAGTTGGAGATGAAGGCAAGGATGAGAGTAATGTTCAAGATGACAAGGCTGATCAACAGGAAGATGAAAAAGCTGAGGATGAAGAAATGGGTGCCAATACCGAGGCTGATGAACAAGTCGAAGAAAAAGAGGAACATGGTAGCTCAAGCTCAGGAAAGAAAAAGAGAGACAAAACTAGTGAAAAGAAAGGAAATGAGAAGACGGAAAAAAGCAGAAGTCATGTAGAGAAAGAGAAAGAAGGTAGCAAGTCTTCAAGAGTAAAACGTGAAACTGAATCCACCACTACTGAGAGAGAGGACACGTCTCATTCAAAAGCACTTCTCAAACTCAATTGTCATTATTGCAACATTCGTTGTATCAGCTTCCGAGTAAGCATGTCATTAATTTATGTATTATTATTGAATACAGCTTTGATTTTTTTATCTACAAAATTGACTGAATCCTATTTAGTTGTTGTTTATATTGACAACTTGTATATAAATTTTTTGAATGTAGGAATTTACAGCTCATCTACGATCCTATGGTCATACAAAATCCATGAATAATGCTGTTTCTGAGATGCGAAAGAAATTAAATTTGATGCGCTCCGATCAAAGAGATCAACAAAGGAAATTAGAAAAATCTAAATCAGACAAGACACTGTCAGACACGACGTCTTATTGTCGTGTGTGTGAACTAAATTTTCGGACTGACCCAACGGAGCATGAAGCCAATGAACTGCACAATGTAAGTTTCTTCCGTTGTCAATGACTAGTTAATTGATTAAAAAGTTGTATGTTACTACGTCATTAAATTAAGTTCATTTATTTCCCCGCAGTTCAAGTGGACATGTATAATTAATTTTTTTTGTTTTACTGTTTAGCAAATCAAGACCTTGATTTATCAAAGATGTGATGTGTGTGACATTGACTTTCGTATTTGGAAAGTCTACTTATATCATATGGCAGCCCTCGAGCACGCAAAGGTAAGTATTCATAAAAAACAATAATTTTATTTCATATCTATTTTGTACAGTACATTTGTTCATTTTGTTCTTGAGCAAATTACACTAAGTATGCTGACAGAATATAAAGCATATTAAGCCTGTCTTCCTTGTTTTACTTCAGAGAGTTGCTATGAAGGAACTTCAAGAACGTGAATCAAGGGGAGAAACTGTGAAGGGCACAAAGTAAGTGAACAATTTTTCGTTTTGTAAGTGTTATTAATTTTTCGTTTTAGCAGCGTAAGTAATAAATGATTACTAAATTTTCCTTCAGTGTATAACATACAAAGGTATAAGAAAATTGTCACATTAATTGAGACACAATAATAATTCACAATTTTTTCCCCTAGTTTGTCTCAAGAAGAATTAGGTATGTTTATAATGTTTCTCAAAAAAAAATTCCATCTTTAATCGAAGAGTCGACATCATGTGATGACTTATGTTTGGTGAATAGGTTTCGATCTGGTGGAACAAAGGACTGTGTTGTACTGCAATGCTTGTATTCGTTATATACCCATCAAGGACTCTGAGGAAGAGACAAAAACACGTCATTGTATGACTTTTAGTCATATTAAATATGTGGATGAATTCAATGAAAGGGAACGCAAGTACAAGGAAAAGAAAATTCGGGAGGAAGAAAGGAGACAGGCTGCTGCTGCTGCAGCAATCAAATTAGAAGATAAGAAATCAAATGATGAGAATACGGAAGTGGAAGATGATACAAATGTTGGTGCAAGTAATCCTGATGGTGATGGTGGTGAAGAAGAAGTTGCAGCAACAGCAGACAGTGAAAGAATTGAAGCTGAACCAGAGGATACTACTACTACAGTTGAGCTTGATGTGGTGGAAAAGAAACCCTTGGTAAGTTCAAAACTTCAAGACATTATAACCCAGTTACTTACTTGTCCATACTTTCTCTAGAGTTGTAGGTAATTGCTTTAATAAATCACTCATTATGAGAATATCAATGTTTGTTTTTTCTAATGTAGATTAAGATTGAAGTTGAAACGAGTCCCTCACAAAAAGTTGACGAGCAGCCACAAGGTGAGATTGATGAACAAGTTACGGGAGATGATCAAGTAGTTGAAGGAGGAAATGATGAAGAGGAAGATGAGGATGAAATAGAACTCCATGCGGAAGTTGACGACGACGCTGAAGAAGAATCCGAAGATCAAAGTAGTACTTGGACTAGAAGGACTCGTTCGAGTACACGGAAAGGTTCTAAGAGTAGTGACTCGAACATGAATTAAAACAATTGTGTTTAAAACAAATAAAACTTACGATTGTTATTTCTATATACTTATATAAACAAAACATATTATGATGTGAGCAGGTGTGTTGTTAACTTTAGTTGATCAATGATATTTTTAATTTTAATTCCATTTGGGAAGGCAAGAAATCTGTTGGACATAATTTTTGAAGTTTCTTTCAATAACAATTCATTCTTAGTGCAAAAGTCAAGGAATAAAAAGTATATAATGAAAAATCCAAAATCATTATCATAATAATGGAGCATCATGAAAAAATCAGTGAAAACTTTCATCATGAAGGAGTACATAATCTCCGGAGGTTTTAAAATTTTCATTCAATTAGGGTACGACTTTTCCATCTCACATTGTGCATGACTGTTCATGAGCATACAAAATCTGTGACAAAATGTCCTTGTAATTACGAATGTTCACCGAGTACAAAATGAAATCATGTATAAAGGGCAAGAGTGGGAGAAAGTCGAGAAATATCTAATCAAATTAAGTCAAGCCTCTTGCTTTCTTCATCGTCAATGCTGGCTTCCTATATAATATTTTCAATGAGAAGTTGACGATACTCAATATTTTTTTGCACTTTCACCGCAGAAGCCTTCCAAGAGTGAAAGCTCATAATGTCTTCCTTTTAAGAGGATTGGAACTGATTTTTCTACAAAAACGACCTTCTCACACACGAATCGCCGGTTCGGTAATGACGACTTGGTGATGTCAGTGGCTTTGGCCAATTACATTTTGCTACAAAATAAATTCACTGAAAGCATACTATGGATGTAATTGTGGATTGTCATTGGAAAGGAGGGGGAGGAGTATTTAAAGACACTGTAAAAATTCAGTTTATTTCATTCCCATTCATTTTGTTGTGGAGGAAAGTGTTTTGCTTGGTGTACAAAAAGCATTTTTGTTCATCAAGTCTTTTCCTTAATATTTTTGTGACAATTTTCTCGAATGAAAAGTTTGTAATAATTCTTGCAGCAGTCACTCATACAGGTACTTACTACATGCACATATTTATATGAAATCACAGCCATCATTTTGTGGATTGACCTTAGTATCCAGTGAATTGACACATTACATTGCACTCCCCGGCTCCAGCTACTTACACGCAAAAATACAAAGAGTTCTTTGAGTTTGTGAATCAGTTATCTCTGTTACTAACAGACTGTTAGAGATTTTTAGAAAGTTGAAGTTGACGGAAATATTTGACTTAATAATAACAGGATGATGAACCCAACGGGACCGTTCAACAACAAGTACGGAAACTACACAGTGATCGACAAGGTGCCATTCGAGATGTTGGAACTTGTCGATTCGCATTGGTAATAAGTTATTCCAAAATTAGCCTATTAAATTGTGAAATGACCCAACATTCTCTCTTGTCTTGAACGTTTGATACTTTACCCAATCATCCATTTCAGGCTTCAATTTCCCCCGATGAACCCATTGTGGCACTCTTTGCTGGCCTTTGCAATGTTTATTTTCGGAATGATATCCCTCACTGGGAATGGTGTTGTCATGGTAATTCAACAGTTTATAATTTTATTATCTCTGTATCAATGCATAACAGATTAATATAATATATATACATATGTATATGTATATGTATATATATATAATATTATAGTAATATGTTGTACCACCATATCGTATTCCGTCCATGTACCACTAATGACAATAATAATGGAAATTAAGAGGTTTAAAGTTTACTTTTTTCAAGGTGGTAGATACAACTAAAATAGTGTATCTACCACCTTGACTTTTTTGAGAAATTTTTTTTATAGTCCGTCTTCCTGTCAACTAAAAATCTCCGTACCCCGTCCAACCTTTTGGTTGTCAACTTAGCGTTCTCAGATTTTTTAATGATGTTAACCATGGCCCCTCCCATGATATACAACTGCTTGTTAGAGACGTGGTCATTCGGTGTGTGTACAAGACTTTGACACTATTTATGCCACAAAGTTTCAAAAGGTTGAACTAAACTAACAATTTTGATAAATTTTTGGAAATAGGGCCGCTTATGTGTGAATTGTACGGAATGGCTGGTTCACTGTGAGTAATTAGAATCTTGTATGGATAGATTTCTAATAGAAGCTGTGTAATTTGTTGAAACTGAAATTTCTTTCATGGGGAAAAATAGATTTGGATGTGCTTCAATTTGGACAATGGTCATGATAGCCCTTGACCGATATAATATCATCGTCCATGGTATCTCTGCTCGTCCAATGAGCACCAAGAGTGCTTTCTCCAGAATTCTCCTAGTCTGGATAATGTCTGCTGTCTGGACGGTCATTCCCCTGTTTGGCTGGAATCGGTAAACGACTCAAAAAAAATGAAAGTACAGACGAGCTCGCGAGTAACGGACTGAAATTCACAAAATACCATTACTCTATTATTATTCTGAATACTTCTAGATATGTACCAGAGGGGAATATGACTGCTTGTGGTATGTTTTCTTTTTAAAATTAATTCCACTTTAAATTTCCAAATCTTGGAAATATTCTAGGTACAATTTATTTAGATATTTTGATCGAATTTCTCCAGGATTGGACTACTTGAATAAAGAATGGTTCTCAAGGTGAAGAGCAAATTAATGTGTAGAGTAACATAACTGCTTTCTCTAATAGATATATAATAGAACAGTGAAAGTCATACGTACACTATGCAATTAAATGGAGAAAAAAAACTAATTTTCTCTTTGGACTCTATTAGAGAAAACTAATTTTCTCTCTGTTCACTTTCTCTAGGTCTTACATAGTCGTCTATGCTTTCTTCGTGTACTTTTTGCCTTTGTTCATGATCATCTACTCCTACTTTTTTATTGTCCAAGCCGTTTTTGAACATGAACAGCAGATGAGGGAACAAGCCAAGAAGATGAATGTTGCTTCCCTGAGATCATCAGCTGATGCTGCCAAAACTTCCGCCGAGTGTAAACTGGCCAAGGTACCCCACTTTCACAAGTTATTACCTGGTGTGATTTTGCTCAGTTTAATTTAATGTTCAATTTTATTGTTGTCACAGATTGCATTGACGACAATATCATTATGGTTTATGGCGTGGAGTCCTTATTTGATTATAAATTTCACAGGGATCTTTTCTACAAGTAAAATTACACCATTAAGTAAGTGGGTCTATGTCTTTTTTTCAACTTTTACACTTGTAACTGAAAACAAAATGTGTACTAAACAAAATTTAAATTTATATTTTATAGGTACAATTTGGGGCTCTGTGTTTGCCAAACTTAGTGCTATCTACAATCCTATCGTCTATGGAATCAGGTAACTTATCTGAGGAATCTCTCGTACTTATATAATTAAGTACTTTATGTAATCATGAACTTAAAAATTTGTATTTGTATCATTTCAAAAGTCATCCCAAGTACAGAGCAGCCTTGCAGAAGAAATTCCCCAGTTTAGCATGTGCGTCAGAGCCCCCAGACACTGATGAAACCCTGTCCAGAAACTCTCAGATCACCACCGCAATTATTGAAGACAAACCATCAGTTTAGAAGACAAATGAATGATTTAAACTTTTTTTTGAGATACCGTTGTGTAAGCTCTGAGCTTTTCAAAATTTCAGAGCATTGAAAATTAGTTATTACCTCTAAGTATTTACCATAAGAATATAGTTTGTATATAGTTTGAATATAGAAATTTTATTTTGAATGAAAGACCCAAAATACTATTATGTAATTAGCTTTACTGATCAATGGAACCCTATAATTCTTAAGCAAGTTATGACCATGGTAATGTCTATATCAATAAGTAATCCAATTAACAGATCCCTTTACTATGTTGCTCTATATAAGCCACAAACAAAATAACCGAAGCCAATGGAAAGTTTAATTATTGTGACTTATGCATGAAGTACAACCATCCCAAGTAATTAAGAATAAAAGGATTGGAATGCTCGTCACATAAAGGTCACCGAGATTATATTTATTTTGCATATAAATGGGTCAATTATATTTTGGTCACTAAAAAATCCGAAAGATTCTAGTGGGGTATTGTGCATAGTATGCACTGCATACATAAGGCTACATGAGCAGTCCAGCTTCGGGTTTAATGCAATCTCTAATCATATTTTCAGCAAGTATGTCCTGGACTGGTTGCTACAGAGTTTTCTTCTCGAGCTTTCGGGGAGGAGGAAGGAAAGGCAATTTATGAAAGAAGAGGAAATCTTTTAAAACCACAGGATATCGCAGATGCAATCATCTTTGCTCTGTCAGCTCCTGAAAATTCTCAGGCAAAATCTCAACCATTAAATTAAAAACGTATTTTAATCCACTATGTAAAGGATGGGTCTCACTCTAATTGTTCTTTAAATGCTGATTCTATGCAGGTTCATGACATTTTGATCCGACCAACTGGAGAACCCTTATAAATTGCAATTAATAATTTCTTTTGAATCAGTCAATTGTAAAGTGAATAATATTTAATAAAATACCGTGCCTCATGGTAAAGTGTGTGCAATTTCATAATGAGTGAAAATAATATTTCAAAATACACAGAACAGGTCACAGTTAATTTTCCAATTTGTTGTATTTTATTATCAAAATTATCAAGATTAATTTGAATAAAAGTTTATTTCCGACTTTAATTAATTGTATTTTTATTCGTGCAAAATGCATTTTGGGCTTATAAGAAGTATGTACACTAAAGTTACACAGTTAAAAATCATGAGAAATAAAACTTCTCCAGTGAAAACATTTTCCAATTTAGGATTTAATTATAGGAATTTCGGTTGGTTTTGGAGGTTCCTTCATCTCAATTTGAGGTTGGGTCACTGGAACCTCAATCTGTAAAAGTCCTTCCGGAGTCCAAGTCGACTTGACCTCGTTCAACTCCACATTCTGGGGCAGAGTGAACTTTCTCATAAACTCTTGGTAGACCCTTGAAGTCCCGTCTTCCGATTTCAATTCCTTCTTGGCCTCAATCGTCACCATCTGGTCCTTTAGACTCACTTTCAAGTCCTCTGGTCCAAGATTCTTTCCCAGTGGGACGTGGATCTTGTATTTCCCATCCTCCTCCACAGAATGTCCAACTGCTGACCCATCAAAATCAAAGGCTGACCTGAGTGCTCTACGACAGCCAAACAGATTCCTGTCCAGATCCTTCAGGGACTCTTCCAGGAGACTCAAGTCGTTCGTCCATGGAGAGTATCTATTTTGACGAGGTCGGGGAGACCAAAAGGAAGAGTCCAAGGGGACCAAGAATCCTTCGAATGACATGGCTTCTAAATAGAAATTAAAAAACACCAACAAAATGAAAATATCCGTATTTTCTACTAAATGATTCGTACAAACAGAATGCAAAATCACAAAAGTTGTTCAAAATTACCTTTGAAATATTATTTTGTACAAGAAATAGATTCAATATAAGAGAGCTTCTTTCAATATATAGGCTTTGTTGAATTGAGTTTAATTTGAATTCCTACTCCAATTACTAAAAGAGCAGAGTGAAAAGTGTCTTCGCTTTGCTGTTGTCGAGTTGAGAGCTGAATATGAGACTGATGACTGTCCCATGATATTCATTCATTTATATACTGGGCAGTTGGAATGCCCGGTGAGGGCGAGAAGAGTCCCGACCCTTCGGGTGAATTCCAGTGAGAGAGGTACAGAGAAGAGTGTAAGCTTTTGGTAGGAAAATTACATCATCCGTCTAGCTCTGTGTAGAATGAATGGGAAGAGTCTGGCATTTTCCACTCTGCTATATAAGCCTCCTCCACTCACACACAACAACACACACACTCTCACTTGACTCTCTGCCCACAGTCACATATTCTCTCGTCAACTTTTTGACACATTTGTCCATTGTCAAATTCCGACAATCCTCATCAAATATTGTTGTGTTCACTGTGTATATTCTCTTATATACTCATCTTATTCTTGAATAACAGTCAAACAGGTAAGAATTAATTTCTCTCAGATATTTCATCATCCTTTTTACAGTGTATTCAACTTTCTTTCTTAATTTTAATTTCAGGTGAAAAATGTACCGTTGTAGTCGAGCCTTAATTCCCTTGACACGGGGTTCAAGGGGTCTCTCCGTCCTCCACCCATCCAGAAACTATTTTGTCCTCAGTCCTTTCTCCAGAAGATCCTGGCATCCCTTGGCCATCGTGGAGGACACCATGAAAGAGATGGACCGGGAATTCAGACGGATTGACTCTCTCATCCGACACGATGACTTCCCACAATGGACTCCCACTCCCATTGTCACCTTGGCTAACAAGTCCGAAATTGTGAGGGATGGAGATAAAGACATTTACACTCTTCATGTCCGGATGGGTCCAGACTTCCCTCCCGAAAACATCAAAATCAGTCTCAAGGATCGGTTGATGACTGTGGAGGCCAAAATTGAGAAGAAATCAGAAGATGGAAAGTCTCGAGTGTACCAAGAAGTGTCCAGACAATTCACACTGCCCGATAATGTGGATCTGAATGAGGTCAAATCTTCTCTCACTCTCGAAGGGATTCTGAAGATTGAGGCTCCTATTCCCCCGGGTGTTAGTGTGGAGGATGTTGCGAGACCAAAAGAAATACCTATTCTCAAGCAATAAATACTTTACACTAATTAGTAGGAAAAAATATTAAACGTGATTTTTTTGTATTAAGTCAACACAAATTAGTACATTTGTAGAAACGACTGAATTTTTTTTATTTATAATTATTCGTTGAATCTAACACTCACATTTCTTGTTTGTGTCAAAGATTTCATATATTTAATGTAAATTAGTACTGAGTGTACATGAACATCATTTGCACTATGTAATTCAATTTGTGCTATAATTTCTTTTGTTGATAATAAACGTACAATCATTCAAGTGTATTAAACGCACAACTTCCATATGAGAGTTTTATGTACAAATTTTTTGGTTCGATTGCATCATAAAAATCATTCTCATCCTTCATAAATAGATATTAGTCTCAGCAGTTAAAGACTAGACACACTCATATTTATCCAGATTAGAGTTTTCTCATGTAATGGAAATTGTAAAAAAAATCCGGAAGGACTTCAGAGTTGCAAAATAAAATGTTTTATAGCATAACAACTGGAAATCGCTCCTTAAAATGGCATTTGAGAAGAAATGGACTGGACAAATCCATAAAAAAATTTACTTCATTTCATTGCACAACACCACCACTACCACAAACTGACACGTTGAATGCGTAATGTCCAAAATTAAAAATAATTTTTTGTGCCTCTCAACTTGACCAAATATACTCCAACTCTGCTGTCATCATCACCCCCTTAAATCTAAATCCATTATTTTCTGTTTATCTCATTAGCATTGTGTGTACTGTTTGTGTTTGTGTGTGACAAATTCTTTTTCATGCATTGTCCAGGTCATTGACGAAACGTTTGACTGTGTGTGTGTGTGTTTTTTTAGACTTGTCAGACATAGACGACAAGGGGGCTAAATAAATTGAGGTAGGCTATGAAATTATGGTGGTCTCTCTCAGTGGGACCAGATCGTCATCATCATTTACCTACCCAAATAGGTATGCGTGAGAGAGAGAGAGGTGGGGGAGGATGTGATTTTACCAAATATAGCTTCAATCTCTTGTGTCGAACATTTGTTGGTGTGTGCCCCTGGTTGGCCTTCACGTTCCAATCCTCTCTCAGACTTGGACTTGGTCAGTCAGACTCTTGTACATTCTGGGTACTGTGAGAGAGTTGTTTTGTAACTAATACACATGCCCATTTATGTCCTTTTCTCTCATCATAATGTGGCTTTAATAATTAATACACTGCCCATAATCCTCACTCATTTTTCCATTGTCCAGGGACAGCCTTTTGACTGTTTTAAATTGTGAGGATGAGAGCCGCAAAAATGGACAAAGTGATTTTTTTTGATGATGCCACATAAGTAACAAAATGGAGAATGAAGATTATGTACAACAAATAATCGGTTGACAAGGCTCATGGGTGGTTTATTAGCAAAATAAGTCAGGTACTGCGATTCATTCACAAAGAGATAAATTGGAGAAACTTTATCATTTTCAATAAATGCGTGTATTTTTCATAACAATGAAATATTTTGTATAAATTTGTGTGTTTGTGTTTGTATTTGTTTTGTTGTTTGAGTATTAAGCAAACGATTTCGAGTGTGTATGTATGTACAATGTGTGTGTGTGTGTGTGAAGTTTATTCCTTGTAGATGGGAATAATGGTTTCTCTATTGTTGGACTTGAGGATTCCTCTTGTTGTGGAGAAGGGAGAGTCCGTATTGTTGTGTCGGGATGACCACAAGGATGAAGAATGGTCTTTACTGATCGGGATCTCCACGGACCTGTTCAGGATTGAAGCTTGTTGTTGTTGTTGTTTTTGTGGAGCCTCAATCTTGAGGTGACCTTCGGGTGTGAGGACAGTTTTGACCTCTCTGGCATCCACGTTGGGTGGGAGAGTGAACATTCTCTTGAATTCTTGGTAGACCCGGGAGGAGGATGTGCCATCCTCACTTTTTTGTTCCTTCTTCGCCTCAACCGTCATCACATTGTCCTTGAGACTCACTTTGAGGTCTTCTGGTCCAATATTTTTCCCAAGTGGAACATCCACCGTGAACTTGTCCCCTGTTTGTTGAAATCCATTCTGACTCAAGGAATTTCCGAAATGATCATTGTTCAAATCCGTGAAATTGAAATTTTTGGCCAGATCGAAATTGTGTCGGTCAAAAGATGAACGGAGATTACTGATTGGAAACTCCTTTTGAAATAGGCTGGATGGTTCACTGAGCATCAATTGTTGTTGTTGCTGTTGTTGTTGAGGTTCAGGGTGAAGTGGTGCCTCAACTTTGAGATGACCTTCAGGAGTCAGAGTGGAAGTGACTTCATTCATCTTGACATTGTGAGGGAGAGTGAATTTACTCGAGAATTCTTGATAAACTCTGGAACTCCCACTTCCATCCTCGGATTTTTTCTCCTTCTTTGCCTCAACTGTCATAATGTTGTCTTTGAGAGTAACTTTCAAGTCCTCTGGTCCAATATTTCCTCCGAGTGGAACGTTCATCACGAATTTGTTGGGGTCATTGCTGGTATTGAGAGAGGAAGACAAAGGTTTGAAACCGTCCAGGGAAGAGTCGAAAAATGCTTTGGGGAATCCATTCCCAAATCCACGGTCCATCAATTGGAGTTGACGACTGAATGGTGACTCCCGGATTCCTTTCGTGAAGAAGGAATTGTCAAAGAATCCATCAAATGGCATCAGAATACTGTCTCGAGTCATTTTCTCGCTGTGAATGCAACACACAAAATAAAAATTATTACAATTTCAATAGCAATTTATGATTTTTTTTTTTTAAAAAAACAACAATTGAATTGGGAATGTACCTTTTTAAATGAAAATTTTCTTTTTGGAATAACTTGTGTGATGTGATCTGATGTGATTGTGTGTGCACAAGATTTATGGATGTGTGTGATGGTTCACTGGGAAAATGTGTGTGTGTTGTCAGTTGTTTTTTTCTTTCGCCTTGGCTGTTGGCAGTTGCTCGTTCAGTTTGAAACTGGTCGGATGTGACGACCTGGCCCTTCTTTTATATGATAGAAGTGTTGTGGGGTCTGATGAGATGAAAATTTTTTAACTGCGCGAGAAATGTCTCTCTCCCTCTCTCTCTCTCTCTCACACACACACACACAAACACACGGGTACAGAATGTTCCAGGCATCTTCATCTTGTCTTGTCGTCGCCTACACCGCCCACCCCCAAAAGAAGGTGAGTCAAAATCTTCTTTTAGCTTGAGTCTTTCTTTCTACGCCCACACGACCCCACAATAAGCTTCTCGCTCGGCCTACGTTCAAAATTTCAACTTCAAATCCTCAAATGGATCTGGACTATTGCCACTGGAATAGTAACGTTTATAAGGAAGAAATATTTTAAACGTTCCTTACTTTACGATACAGCCTCACAAATGAGCTCTTGACAAAGATACTTGTAAACAATATCTATTTAGAAATCATTTGTACTCACAGAGGCGAGCCAATTTTTTCTAGATATGAAATTGCAACTGAAATCACTCTAGCAGTGAGAATTGTTTTGTGAATTCAATTCAGAATCTCATTGACATGGAGGAATATTGAAAAGAACAGAATTTGACCTCGTATTTTGACTTGTGGAGATGAGAGAGATGAACATGAGGAGTTGACGTGACTTGATACTGCTTCTGTCTACTTCTGTCACTTGGTCATTCTATGCTGAACACGTGTTCATATAAATAAACAATTAAATGTTTCCACATTTTTCGTCCAATAGGATAGCAATTGAGTTGTAACTATTCTAATAATGTCAAACATAAAATATAATTTTTAATTCACTCAACAACTGAGTACTACTTGGAAAGATTTTTTAAAATTTTCTTATCAATGAAGGATTAGTCAATTATTCGTAGTATATAAGATGAGGGTATTTAGTAGGAGGACTGCATCAATTGATAATTAGTACAGGTTTTGTTTCCTTCCTTAATTGTCATATTGGTCATACAATTATCTTTATTTTCAATCCAGTTCGTTGAATGTCCGAGGGAAATAATTGAACAATAGAGAGAGGGAATTATCCGACTTCGGGACAGTGGATTTGTTTTCAAGATCGGGTCGTCGACTCTCCGTCAAAATTTCAGATTCCATTGGAGTGCAAAGTCATGGGTCCAATTTGACTAGGATTGTCGAGGACTGTGTCAGGGTTCAAGATCACCCTTACGCTGTTGACCTTGTCCAGATCCAATTGAGAATTTCAAACGTAGGATGATGAGGGAGATGAAAATTGTGAGTTCGTGTGGGCGGAGAAAAGAGAGAGCTAAAAGAAGATTTTGACTCACACACACACACACTCTCTCTCGACTCGCTGTTGTTTACGAAATGTGAAGGAATATTGGTCATAAATATTATTTTTAGCAGTAAACTTGCTATTTTCAGTTTTGTCACAGTCTGCCTGATCGCACACTGTAAAAATCCTTCAAGACAAGCTCTATCTGTGCGATACAAGGATGAATATGAGAGTATAATATGAAATTAATCGTTGACAACGATTTGGAGAAGAGGTTGTTTGGTATGTTGGGGGCATGTGGTGTGAGGTAGGCAAATATAAATAAATGCATGTAACCATCGGGTGGTTTGGTTTGATGACGATGACTGATCTTCTCTATCTAATTCTCTCTCTCCGTCTGTATTTTTTGGGTTGGCCTGGTCCCAAATCCAACTATACAATATACAACATATACAATTTACAAGATACATGTTTTTACCTGACTCTCTTTGTGTGAATCTCAAGCTTTTTGACTTGGTTTACAAAATATGGGAGAAGAATTTTTGAGCCAATTTCCGTGGGTAATTGAATCAATATGCTTCAGAGTGAAGGCACACACACATTTTTTTTGGCAGAACCAATGAAATCCACATTTCCCTACTTATATTTTTGAAGAAAAAATCTTTACTATTTGTTACATTGACAAAGGGTATGCAATGTGAGTCATGGATGGCTGGCGTACAAGTAATAAATTATTTACTTACTTACTTATGTATTGATAATTATCGAAGGTTATGGTAAAACTTGGAATTGGTTCACTTTTTTCAGAGAGATCATGAATAAATATAGGAATAAAGGAAGGATTTTAAAAGGGATGGAACATCTGGATTTCACATGAAGAGTCCATTAATATTTTTCATAAGTTTGTGTTCATGTTAAATCTTTCCAGAAGTTTATGTAGTGAAATAAATAGAATGTGTACTATTCTACGATACGAAAATTTTATGAAGAATGGGGAAATTGAGATTTTATAATTTGGAGATGGATGTGAAGGACTCTTGAATACTTTTTCTGTATTTTTATCATCCTGAGAGAGCTGCCCTTCAGTTCTAGACTGTCTTTAGACATAACACGGAAATTTTACAATTATGACTTTGAAGAATTACTTTATTTTTACACAATTTATGAATACCATTAATACCAAAAACTTTGTTTGGCGTCGTTTTTTCCCAATTGGAGTAAAATTTTGTTGCGATCGGCCATCCTTGAGAATTTAAAATTCCTGAAATCCATTTTCAGAAATTTTTTTGTAAATAAATTAATTCCTAAAATGTATCGTTATCGTTCTGCACAAAACATTGTAAATATAATTGTACAGGAGATTTTTAAACCATTAAATAGAACAAGTTTTGACACCTCAAAACGCTTTTTCTGGTCTGGTACTAACAAGTTTAATCGTATTGTCAAATTGTCATTTGGAGAATCAAAATATCAAAAGGAAAGGAGTAATTATGGACCAGGAAGTCTTTACTTACTTGGTGTGCTTGGATTTTTTGAAACTCAAGAAGAGGAGGAAACTATTGAAGATAAAATATTGAGGACAATCAAGATGGCTATTGTAGCAATGCAGGTATTTAATTGTTTGCAGTAATAACAAACAATGGCTGAAAAAATTGTATTTATATGAAAATTTCTGCCAAGTTGTATTGCTCATTGTGCTTATTTTTGTACATAGCGAGAACAGATACCTAAAGCAGAAACATTATTAAATCGTGCTTTTGAAATGAGTGATCTCGAGAAAATGGAGGATGTCAAAACACAAATTATTGATCTTCAAGCTAATATGAGCTTGCAACTGGGTGACTGGTCACGAGCAGAAAGTCTGTTCAAGTTAGTTGTGAAAGCAGTACTCAAAAATTGTGTTAGGTTAACATTTTGTACAATGTAAGTGTATGTTAACTTTTTTCAGATTGGTTGCACAAAGGATGGTCAGATTCGGTCTTGCAACAACAACAGACAATGCTATTGTTGAAATTAGCATTAAATTGGCGGAAATTTATAGAACAACTGCACGCTACGAGGAAGCTCAAATAGGGTATCTATATTGTGTCAACGTACAACACGACAAGGTGTGAAGATATTAATACTAAAATTGAGTTTCAAATACTATAAACACTTTATCACACATCCCTTAAGTCATTCTTTTAAATTGACAGATTGAAAAGGACGGTGTCAGAGATGAGGATACACTATTATTGGCAGCATGGGCTTCACACGGCTTATCACAATTGTACATTTCAATTAGTTCAGCTGGGGCATCCGGGAAGAAGAGTAATTTTTTTCATTATTTTTATTTATACATCTTTTTTACATTTTTTTCTCTCTCACTCATATGCTCACTAATATTGGATATAATAGGGATGGAAGAGGCACTGGACCTAGGAAAGACTGCGTATAAATACGCAAGTGAAGCTGTCGGACCTGATAGTCACCAGGTTATATATTTAAAGACATCTCTATCAACTTATTCAACTTGACATGTAATGTGTTATGTATATGCATACCAACTTTTGACTCTCCTTCATCTATAGGCATTGGCCATTCAAAGTGATATTGCAACAACCGTAAGTGCGTGAAATTTTATACAAAATTAGCACTATCTTGCATTACAATCCCCTTTGAGACACCATTCCTAATTCATTTCAGTTGGCTCTATTGGGAGATTTTGACAAGGCTCTGAAAACATTAAGCGAATGTGCAAAAATAGCAAAGGACAAGTATGAAGACATTTACGCAACTCTTCAAGTTAATAAGGGCACCGTATTCTTACAGGTTAATAATATGGATACTACAGCACAATATTTTGCATTTAAAAATAAACGATTTTACAATTTTGTAATGTGTAGAAAGGAGATCCTGAAAAAGCAGAAAGGATTTGTAGAGCTGCAAGGAGAATCGGAGAAAGAGCAAATGATCAAGAGGCCACCGCGAGAGCAGCGGATTGCGTGAAGAGGGCTAAGGAATTACGTGAAAAGCTGAAACAAGATGAAACCCGTTGAATCAAATATGACACCTGATACACGTGTGATAGTCGACTTATCGTATAGCTCTGATAGGATACTTCTATTAGGAAATGATAACAATTTTTATTCTTTTGAAGAACCAGACTGCTGTACAGTATATTGTATTACAAATGTATTTTATTTGAACCTTAATATTATATGTTCAAACAAGAGTTGCTGTTGCAAGGATTGGTAATTAATTACCCATTTATATGCAAAATAAAAACAATCTCGGTGACCTTATATGACGACCATTTCAATTCCTTTATTCTTAATTACGTAGTATCTTTGGTCTTTCATTCGAAATAAACGGCTTTAAATATAATAAAAAATGATTTTTTAAAAATCAGTATAATATATGAGTCGTTCCGTAGCTACAGTATCAGACCGGCTCGGATATGATTTCGAATTTTTGCCTGAAATGTTTCGGATAAAATACTGGACCATACAATCTATCATATGGTCACTTTTCAGATTTTTAAAAAATATGTAAATGCCTGTTTAATTAACTTTAATGTTGCATCGCTCCGCCCCACGAATTTTGTTTCTCATTTAAAAGCATTGAAAAGGTGACAAACTTTCAATTCGAAAGGCAACTTATGCCCAACTATGTCATCGGGCAACTTGGCTTATAAAATTAACTTGTATCGTTCTGAATCACATATCAAAAATCCATCGATGACATAGTTGGGCATAAGTTGCCTTTCGAATTGAAAGTTTGTCACCTTT
>WJFB01002581.1:0-18257 GCA_009870185.1 Pygmarrhopalites habei
ACACACACACACACACACACACACACACACACACACACACACACACACACACACACACACACAGAATAGAGGAGAAGAGAGAAAGAGGGAGAAGAAAAGGTTTTGCTTTAAAGAGAGTCTCTTCCTAATTGCTTCTTGTCAAATGATTTCCCGGCCCATGTGAAAACCGAGACGCCCAACTAAAAATATTTTCGTTCCGGCAAGAAGAGAGTCATTAGTGTTCGACATATTTCACATTCTCCTAAGAGAGAACCTCTTCCCTTTTCTCTATTCTTCCATCATCGACATCCACACACGTACACACAGGCTATACCCTCCCCTATATATGTTTATACAATTATCTTTCTTGATTTTATGTGTCTTTATCTTTATTCTTCTTGGACTTTGTAACGGGGTCTCCATATATAATTCTGCGTGTGTTTGTGTGTGTATTTAACAAACTATTGATAGTCTCTCTCCCTCTTTGACAGTCTCATCTTTTGGAGGCTACTGCCAACTTACACTCTCCTCCTCCCCACATTTATCTCTATCTCTTTTGATGGGGAGTGCATATCGGGAGAGGCAAGCTTATTTACATCACCATATAAACCATTGCCTCCCAGTCAACCATTGAAAAGGGCTACTTGTACGCTTACTCACCCATCGACGGAATATTACCAACTTTGGCATTTTTCACGAGTGCTCCACACATGTGTCAACCAGCCAACCCAATTTCAATTCACTGGACCCACACACACACACGACATGTAAATTTTGAGCTAGAGTGGAGTAAAGTGAAGCTAAACACCCAAAGAAAAAAATTTCCTCCCGTGTGCACTCGACACCTTCCCAGCTCAAAACAGAACACACTACAGTACTCTCATGTATTTGACCTCCAAACTTCACTTCCTTCCGTCACTCGTAAATTGTCAAATTAAATTTCCAGAGTGCAAACAATCATTTATACATATTTTTCACATGGGCATTTTTTTAGTCTTCTTTGTCCCGGCTCAAATGACAACCACTCAGGCACAGGCAGTGACATGTACAGCAGGTCAAGGACAACTTCACCAATTTAATAGAATAGTGCATAGATACTAAAAGCATTTTGTACAAATTGTTAGCACATAAAAATACTCCTTCAAGTGAGAGCAATTTTAATATTACGGACAATAAATGCATTTCGCATTTTGATTTTTTTGGAAAATCAATACTGAATTCTAAACCGTTGTAGAAAAATCAAGCCGTGTACTAAAAGCTCGTGGAGTTTGCACACGAAAAACTGCAAGTGTCCACTCCACTGTGAACATTTAATTTTCTCACAGGTACACAAAAATTTGTGCACATAAAGAATGGTCCACTACAAACATGCAACTGACTCAAAGGTCAGTATCTTCTCTTGTTGAGTTTAGGGAAATTGATGAAAATGACGCCTGCACTTTTGTACACAATTGCTGAAGAGAGGAGAGGAGGAGGAAGAAAATTGACTCGCTATAATTAAATTAAGGGAGTAATAAACAAGGAGAGAATGTACAGTTTTGTAAGGATAATTCTCAAGAAGATTCATCCCCCACAATTTTGGAGGCGGATGAAGATTATGGAAGAGATATTTGACTGCGGCGATGAACCCCCACAAACACACACGCACACATACATACACGATGAAGACTCGTGAAATTTACCTTTCTATGAGGTACTCTACATTAATCCTGGACGAGGCACACACACACTCACTGACAGTACATGTGTTCTGGTTTGTGTGTGTTAGTTCAGAAATTGGACGGTGATTGTGCTGGTAAGAAATATGTGACTGATGATCAAATTATAAAATGAAGAATGGTTACAAGCTTATAATTTATGTAACAATTAGTTTTGTCCGTGCTCTCCCTTTCTCTCTCCCTTCCTCTCTCTCGTCGATGAATTCAATCGCATGCAAATTTTCACCTCCTCAAACCCTCCACACACACACACACTCTGTCAAGAAATTGCTCAGTAATTTCCATCGTTTATACCGGTACTCTGTTTCTCTGCATCACACACAAAGAGAGAAAGAAGAGTGGAGACCTCAAGACTTCAAAGGGAAAAAATTGGAGGGATGAGGGGAAAGAAGATTTACAGTATCAATTAAAAACTAAGGATCGTTGAGCGAATCGGGGTCGTGGAGATACATAAATAATTCTCCAAGGTGGTATATAATCTTCCAACCCAGCATCTCTCCTTCATCCTCCGTATTAAATTTTGTCGAGGTGTAGATATCGACTACATCTTTTTATCCCCACACACACACACACGTAAATAGCTCGCGTCTCTTTCAATGTGAGTTGGACTCACGTAAGAAGTGAGAGAGACTTTCAACGCCTTTTTCTACACACACACGCACAGTCATGAGGAAACATGCACAATATGAAAGGCTGTGGAGACAAGATAATATACCATTTTGTGTGTGTGTTTTTCCCAAAAAGCCACCATAATTGACTTTTGAATAGTTGACAGGACCTCAACTCTTCCCTTTTCTCCCACTCTTCCTCCTCCTTGTCTCTTCCATTGTCTTCCAATTAAAGTTTTTGTGTCTCACACAAAGTCTCTTCTCCTCCTCCGCTGCATGGATATTGAATTAAATGGACAAAATATATGTTTTATCCCCCCCCCCCCTCTCCTTCCCTGTTCTTCCCTCTAATGACTTGTAAATAATAAAATGTTTGTTTATTGTTCCTCACTTTAATTACGAGGGAATTGTGGAGTGGAGGTGGTGGTGGTGGGGGAAGAGGACGGTAAAAACTAAAATCCATATTTTTAATAAGAGAGTGAGAGGGTGAAAAGAAGAGAGGGGATATGAGTTGAGAGGATACGGAATAAAGGGAGGAGGAGGAGAGGAAGCTGTGAAAGTTATGATTAAATTGGGGGAATTTTTTGAGAAGGAAACAGGAAATTCCAGTTGGAGTCACAAGCCATGCCGTCTCTGTCAAAAAGTGAAGATTTAATCGTAAAACTGCATAGTCGAAAATATTGGGTTGTGTTGACGGCAACAAGGTTTATGTGATGAGTGTATTAGAGAAGAAGAGGAGACCATCTCCCTCAGCCTGTGTGTCATGAAGCCACAATTTTTACAATCTCTCTCTCTTTCCCTCTCTCTTGAAACACACTATGGGTGTCTGTAATAATGGCATATACAATCACGTAGAAAAACCAAGCCAAATGCTTCCCCCACACGAAAAATGTATCGCATTTGTATCAGCTTTGGTAACCTGTCAGCCCAAGAAGAAGAAGCATGGACGCAGGGAAAATCTTGGACATGGAAAAAACATAAACATAAAACACACACGCACACACACTGGAAGACACAATCACTCTCTCTTACACTGGTACTGTACAAATGGGACGACAAAAAAATTGACTTTTCGTTGAATTCTTGGAGGAGAAAAACATTTAAAAAATTACTAAATGCCTACCATTTCTATCTTCTCAATTGGACAATTGAGGAGGAGAAGGACGTGTTAAGAATGTAGTTTGAGGCGAAGAGAAGAGAAGGTGGCTTATTCCATAACGCAATTTATCCGCTTATAAAGAAAGAAAGGAGATGAAAAAAGAATGTCCTCAAGGAAGACTCTGTCATCATCTTGTCCTTCCTGTAATATCAAATTCAGTTATGTAATCTTATGAAATCTTGTTCATCCACACACACACAATACACTCTGAAGTATTCTGTAGTGTACATTTACAGTGTGAGTTGACTACTCTTAAAGAAACACACACAGTGAAGCATTGCTTCCTTTTTTTCTTAAATTTTTTTGGGGCTTGGCAATGATGACAAGAGGAGCGACAACAGCATGACACTCGAGAGAGAGAGAGAGGAGGACGGTCGCCATCACATCACCCTGACACGCACACACAGACAGTGTAAGACATAGAATGAATATGAGGGAAAATGCATAATTTTTTTCTTTCTCCTCCAGACACACATGCCTCTTGAACAAGAGAGAAAGAGACTAGTGTGTACTGTACACATTGGAGTGGATTGTGTACGCAGGGAAATGAGGAGGAGAAAAAGAAGGGTGATGAGAGAAAGAGGTAGAGTGAATGAGTTTATTTTTAAGCTGACGTAAAATTATGTAAGAGATAAATGCCTTTTAAATGATGCAAATGTGGAGGAACGGAGGAAGAAAAAGAAAAGAGCAGTCAGATTTCAGTGTGATTTGTACTGTCAACTCAACAGCAAGAAACAGTTTTGTTGTTCTATAATAGAGAGAGAGAATGACTGTGTGTGTGATATAGTAATTTTTTTGACCATGTATAAATACATGGGACGATGGGTTATTTTAGTATACATAAATAGTACACACACTCACCCTCTTTCACACACACCTTTTACTTTTCCTGTGTGGATGTGTGTGTGTGCTCAAGATTTTTCTACTTAGACCTTGGAAAGTCATGAAGAGAGAGAGAGAGAGAAAACTTAAAGTTTCAAATCCTTTTCTGTTGAGAGTTTGACTCTTGAGAGGAGACAGAGAGAGAAAGGATAAAGATGAGGAGGAGGAGGAAAAAGTAAAAAAAAGGAGGATAATGGATGGAGACAGAGCAGAGGTGATGACATGTTGAAAGAAGAGGTTGGCCAAAAATAAAGTATCCTACTCTAAGTATTGTAAATTGTGCCTTGTTTTTCTGTCGGGCCTGTTTAAGCGCGTCAGGCCCTATGTGTTCCACATCCCACGATGACTCTCTCTCCCTCTCTTCTCTCCCTCTCTCTCCTTCCCTCTTTTCTTTACGTGTGAGCTATTACAAAAGAGAGATTAGTTTTTATCATTTCATTTGGCGTTAAATCATATTTTGATGTCGGTGGATGTCGGTGGGGGTCAAAAAAATTCTTTTTTCTCCTCAAAAAACTGGACAGACTCCTTTTTTCAGAGAGGAACTTGCCGACACACACACACACACACACACACACAGAAAGAGAGAGAGAGGGCATGCCGAGAAACCCACCGGCCAATATAACTTGAATAGTCCCCGTCAATCTCATTTTCTATCAAAAACCTCCTTTAAACTTTACACAGACAATAAAACGACGGCTATGCACACTCACACACAGATGTGTGTGTGGATATATGTGTTTATAATACTAATATAAATATTGAGTTGTGTGTACGAATTACGATACAAAATATGTTGTTCAGGTGGAATGAAATAATTACCATCTGAATGGAAGGGGTATATACTTACATGGGGAGATTTCGTACTGTAATATTAACTCAATATTCTTCTCAGCAAGCGAGCCTTATTAGACTAATCTAATATTTTTCAAGGTTCAAAATTTTACAATTACAACTCATCATCTCTTAAATGCCACTACGCATGTCATGGTAATTCGTATTCTCAGCAGAAGCAACTTGTACAATTTTTTTCCCTTTTTTCATTCTCCTCTCTAATTCTCCTGGGCCGTGTGTGTGTGTATGTGTAGAAATATATTTATTATTCTATTAGTCTGATTGCTTTCAAAGAGACACACATACACAAGGGGGGAGAGAGATTTTAATTTATACAAATAACTTGACTTGTTATAGACCAACACACACACACTTATCACACACACACACACAATAATGCAGGGTGTGGGTGAGAATGACTTTTTTATTCCACCTCCTCCATGATTGCCCCTTTTAATTGTAATACCTTAATTTCAATGTCCAACTCTTCTATTAAATAAAGTACAAATTTGTGGGCATTCTATTCACGTCACACTCACTCAAACACACCGTGCAAAACTTGGCATGACAAGAATATTAAAATGTCAAACATTTTTTTTACATTACATTCGAATGGGAAGTGGAGTCTCTCTTTTTGTGTTACATGTTCTACTTGATTGTGGAGTAGAAAAAATTGAAGCAAATTTATTCGTGTATTCATTTGATTCGAACATTTTTTTAGGAGAAAAAATGAGAGCTTTCCATCAAGAATTTATAATATCAAGTTTAAAAGTTCAAGATGAGAGTCAGAGAATGGATCATGAAGAGTTGCATTGATGGTTGTAGGATTGAGTGTGTTTTAAATACACACATCCTCTTTCAAACTCTCTCTCTTTCTGTCTGTGTAATCTTTTTTGTCTTGATTGAAGAGGTAGAGCTCTAATTGTTGTCGGGTTAATTGCTGAGGGGTTGGAGGGAAGCCACTCCTTTTTTCCTTGAGGGGCAAGAGGTCAGGGAAATGTTTTATTTGAGCGCTCCGGGTCGGACCATTCATCAAAATATTGTAAGGATAACTTGTCAAAGGAGCCATGGGAAATACACACACACATACACAAGAGTGTACATTTCAGATTGCTCACATGAACATTATTGGAGTAAAGAGAAGAGATGCAGGAGAAGATGAGGAGAGAGACCCCACAGCAATATTCATACACTCTCCATGTACAATATCAGGGTACAAAGTACACACACGCATTTTTGTGAACAGTCTGTGTACTCTTGGACAGCTAATAAAGTGATGAACACACGGCTCACTCCCCAAAGTGGTGGTTATTTAGCAAATAAGTCAGCTATAAATAAATGTGTATTGTTGTCACACGAGAGCAGCCCTCTCTACACACACACGCTTATACTCAGGATATAGATGATGTGAAACATGTTTTAGAAAAAAAGGAGTTTAAAGAACGTGTCAAAAAGTACAATGCCTTATGCACAAGTCACCCCTATGTGCACCATGTGTGTGTGTTATGCGAGTTTTCCTTTAAAATGAATGATACATACAACGAGACATATAGAAACACACGCACATGTTCACAAACAGAGGGAAACTATAGTCGGATGCAGATTATGTAATGTCTAAATGGGGAAGGAAATACATTTGTGCCGACTAAGAAATTTACACATTGTGTTTGAAGGGTAGGGTGTGTATGGTGTGTGTGTATTTTATAAATGTGAGAGTGAGACACTAACAAAGTTACGACTTGGAAACTGCAAAGTATCATCATGTAATAGAGGAGGAAAGATTGTATTGTGTAGAAAGAAGGGGGAGAAATGTGTGTGTGTAGAGAGAAAGAGAGAGAGAGAGAGAAATATGATTGGAGTTGGAAGAGTGAGTGTCTCTTTGATTGTTTGTTTGAAATTGAACGTGTCCTCTTCGTGAGGACATGAAGAATGGGAGGGAGAGTGAGTGTGTGAATGGAATGACGTTGAGGAGACGAGATGATTGGTACAGAAAAAGCGGACGATGATGTTGCGACCCTACGAAAAATTAAATGATTAGATCAATAAATTGGCAGTCTTTTGTCGTCTTTAAATACGCACTGAAGCAGACATCTCAGATAAAGGTTCCTCTTCCTCATACGGACACACACAGCATAGAAAGAGAGAGAGAGAGCGGCACACACACAGAATGAGTAGGAGGAGAGAAAAAAACCTGGAAGAGTTCAATTTCGGGGACTCAGTCATTTCTCGGCTCTCGGGAGTGAGATTGGAGAGAACGGAGAGGAAAATTTCTCGGGTATACATTTCTGTGGGCAAAGTAGAGTAAAGTTGGGAAGAGAGGGAGAGAGGAGGATGGATTTGTGCACTGATAGACGGATACTCACGGCATGCGCTCCCGCATCCTCATCTCTTCTTCTCCCATCCTTTTTTCACTCTATAGTATAGCCGCCGCTTTCATTCCCTTACTCTTCCCCTTCTACACGTACACACACACAAACATTACACACGACACACAGAGTTATATTGCTGTGAGATTTTCCTCGCAACTTTGTCCATGCTTTCTTCTCCTTTTCCCTATTTTTTGGATAGAATCCTCTATTTCCCCAGGATCCTGTAACCACCTCCTTTCCTCTGTATGGAGAGTTGCGAGACAAGTTGCCCGGGTTTCTTATTGCTCAGATTGGAAGGCCATTGGAAAATAGTCGTATATAGATTGATTTGTACCAGAGTGAGTGAGGAGTGTGTGTCTGTGTACAGAAGGGGGGATACCTAAGAGAACAGATACAGGGTATAAGGAGACACATGCAGAAAGAGGGGATAACAGACTAATGCCCATGGACCTGTGCATGTGTGTGTCTATTAGAGCTGTACGTGCGCCTCGTATTCCTTGACTCTGAGGATAATTCAAGGGAAGATCACGATTCTCAGTTTTCTAAGCCTATCTCCTCAATTTTTCATCGTTGCTCCCCTCACCCCTCCTTCTCTCCATTGTACATAGTCATTGAATACCCGCTGTTATCTCGAAGGTGGGCCTGTCAACGAATCTATGGATGGATGTATTGTACAGTGAGGGGCACATGTGTGAGACAAACATGTCACTGGGTAATGTCCACTTGACCCTTCACATAGTCATGTCATCCCACAAAAACTACAATATGACAGTGTGTGTGTCTAACCTGGACAATTCTAATAAGACAATATATATAACGTAGTTAAGTGGATAAGATGATAAAAAAGATGCGTGTACAGGGGAGAGATAAATGGTCGTCTCAAGTACAAGGATAGTGTCAAGCTATAGACGAGGAGGAGGAGGGGAGTCGAGGAAAGATTAAGACAAATTTTGAAGCTTAATTTATAAATTGGAGTTGCAGACAGATGCAAATTTTTTGAAATAATAATATTAATATTTCTCATCTTCCTCCCGGTTCTTCCCTCCCGGTGGCCCTGGTCGTCACATCAAATCATCCCTGATGTCAAATGATGAGCTTTGAAAGATTGGAGAGAGAGAGAGAGGAAGGACCGTGCGACCCCTAATCACTGGCATGGGATATCATATCGTCAGAAAGAGATGAGGAGGACGATTCAAATTCACTCTAATGATGAGCGACAGGACTATGACTGTTATGTCACCAGGAGGAAAAAGAACATCTTATTGTTCAACGCACATAAATACTTGTGTGTTTGATGGTGAGGCTTACGGTATGCATCTTCATCTCTCTCACAACAACATACACACACAGGGTTCATGTGAGGGGATGGAGAGGACGATCGATTGAGACTCCGGTGGCCGTAGAAAGGAGAGAGAGTATGGAGTGGAGTATAATGACGAGGGACCAGATTTTATCTTGGTCGTCTCCCAAGGAAACCACTCTCTCTCTCTGATAACAAATGATGTTCATTTGACTGGGCAGGCAGGTTGGGACATGGCTATGGCTCCAGGCCACACACAACATTTTTAATTGAGCAATTTGAATTCAGAGCTCCGTCTCAAAAGTACTGGAGGTCCCCTTCTCTCTCTCTCTCTCCTTCTCTCTATGTGTGTGTGTCTATGAGTGTGCTCCCATATACACTGTCCCCTCTCTGTCTCCGACTTTATCTTCATCCTTCTTCTTCGTTCAAAGTTTACTCCATTTTCCCTCAATTTTTCTTAGACAAAACTTTGACTGGGGCTAATCAGCGATAAAATGAGGATAAAATATTTATACCCACATCTTCCCTCTCTCTATAATTCCGTATGGGACATTCCAGAGGAACTGTGTGTGTGTAGCGTGTGTGGGACAAAGTGTTGAATTTGTCTAGGACAGCAAAGAAAGGACCTTCGCATTTTTAGATGAGATGAGATGAAGTAAACGAGAGAGAGAGAAAGGGGAAAACCAGTGGCACTTTTTCCATTTTTGTCACCCTCATATATTTCAGTCAGGAAGAGAGAGAAAAAGAGAGTAGCCTCAAAGGGTATAAGGACCCTTAGCTCCAAGATATAGGGATGAAGTCATACATGTATTTTTTGGGGAAGTTTAAACTAATTGGGTCTTAACACCTGCTCTGGCCTAAAGATTTCCATTCCAGATTACAACTCTGTTTATCCCCTGCGGTCACTTTGTCTTTCCCTTTCCCCAGTGGCGTATCCAGGGGGGATCGGCGGGCCCGGGCACCTCCCAAATTTTTAAAATTTAACATGGGAGGTATAGGCAAGCACTAGATATTCTGGGCTCAAAAATTCCTTGGCCCCCCCACCCCAAATATATGGCGGCCCCCTCCAAAATTCTCACCTAGCTACTGCCTTTCCCTCCCAATTACTCTCTCTCCATCTCTTTCCCTCTCTCTCTTGAGTTGAACGCCGAGTGCCGAACTTGCTCCTGTCCTCCCTTCAACAGCAGCAACTCCAATTCTTGTATATTCTATCGGTAGAACTACCGTACTTTCAGACATGATAGTCCGGACTCCTAAAATTACTTTCGAATCAACCCGGGTCGTTTTTATGCATCTTTAAATAATGGATAACGATTTGTAAACTAATAATAAATTTTGTATCTTCGATTAATTAAAATTCAAAGCGTTAAAGAATGTCATTTATTTGAAAAAAATACGGTACACTATCTAATTTTTGTTGTCGTTGTTGTATTGCATCCCGAGTCTTTACAAACATCTTTGTTCAATATGTAAGTTTCATAGACTGACCGCTTGAGTCTGACTAAACCTTTCGTCCCTTTTGTATTTCCTAGCTTCCTCATCTCCCTTTCTTGATGTAGGGAGAGATTAGGAGTAAACTAGCACTAAAATTGTTTTGTCTTCCTTCATCTGAGTTAACAGAGAGAGAGAGAGAAGATATAACCATTATAATCTTGCCCAAATCCCCTTTTCTTCCACTCTGACACCATCCCATCCATAAACTGTTAATGTATTTGTGTGTGTATTGCCTGGAGTCGTTCAAAGTCATTGATTGTGAGCAAAGTACACACACACACGTATATACGCACACATAGACGGTGATGCTCAATTATTTCTGCATCCATCACCCCTATTTTCTGTAGCCATAAAATTCAATCAACTTTACCACCAATACTCCTCACTCTTGACTGTGTCCCTACTTGTCTTGAAACCGCAAAGGAGAATCCTGACGGGGCCCACGTCTTTTCAAATTAATAGATCAACAATTTGATTTATGCTCTCCTCACCCACCTTCTCTCTCTCTCCTTCTGTCCATTTGAAACACAATTTTTTATGAGGCTACTCTAATAATCAATAAACTGAATTAATTTAATTGGAAGAGGACTCACTTTTCTCCACTTTTTTGTAGTAAAAATTACTCGTCAGATTTGTTCTCCAACTACAATTTGCTCATGGTTGTGGAAATAAAGAGTATTAAATTTCATCCTAAATTTTTTGTCATTCGGCTTTTTTACAATGTATTTTAAAGATGGACACGAATAAAAATGTGTGTCAAATCGCAGTTTACAATACTATTTACTTTTTCTACAAAATGGAGTTATCATTTCGTAAATTAAATATGATGCGGTATCCGTGGTTTCACATAGCATGACACACTCACGCTCTCGGCTTTCCCTTCCCTTTTGCACGGGTGTAATTGACTCTTTAAGACAATCATTTACATGTTTAATGTGTGCACGCATGGACTTCCCTGTGGTGTTTGTGAGTACAATGATGATTTTTCTGTAGGGATTTTGTTGTTCTTCCCCGTCTAATGAACTTACAATGACAAGACAAGAGGATCGTGGGAGGAGGTAAAGAAGAGAAGGAAATGTGTTAATTTCGTTTAATTTCCCTCTTGTTAAAAAATCCATCAAATTTTTCTATCCTTTGAACTTGACAACTTTTCAAGAGGGGAAGTGCCAAAATGTTTAGTTTACAATTAGAGAAAAATTATGAAATAAACATAGACCACTCAGGTGTGTGTGTTTGTGTGTGTCATTACAATCATTTGGTCGTGCTCAAAAAAAATTATCTTGTGCCGGCGTTAAGTCATCATCTCCATAAGTATTCTGTACACACACACTCCATGTGTGTGTCTGTGTAGACACTCTAGGGGAAGCCTGATGAGTTTCACGATTTGTAGTGGTAGGATTCCCAGAAAAAAATATGTTCATTTTTTTCCTCAACTGTATTTGAGGAGGAAGATGATCCTCCTTATTCCGAAGAAATGGTGTCAGCATGGAGTCTAATCAGTTTTTCCCAATTTAATTTAATTCGATGGGCTGCAGTTTGCCGTTGAGTTGACTGGGTGTACATACTTCGATGCATTTTAGTTATTTGTGGGGCAAATCGTTATTGGATTGAGACTTTCGTGCGACTGTTGGAATTAATAAAACGCATAGTGCGAATAAGCTGGGAATGAGGAAAAATCATTTATTTACTCTTAACTTTATCAAATAATAGTATGCTTTGTATTTTTGCAATAATTTACAATGTTATGAGTATTCAACTTGTTACTTTTGATCATCAACGTCATCCCCCATCATCTTCTCCTCCTCCTCCACCTCCTCTGCCGCATGTTGAAGGATCATTACCCAAGTCTCTACTCTGTCAACGTGCCACTGAGACTTTTTTCTCCTCTTCGTTTTTTTGTACCATTTTGTGCCGGGTTTTGAGTTAGGCTCATTATCATGGTGTAAATCCTTTTTTCAAAAAAACAGTTTCGACTGAATGGATTTTGATGTACTTAATGTCAATAAAAAATTATGCGATATTTTTATTCATAACACGAGTTTATTGCATTATGGAATAGAAATCGTATTTAAAATTTGTTCTAAATCAATTTTAAGTCAATTCGACCTCAATTTTTCCTCACACATTTACATTACCTCCTTTCTTCTGATGACAACTAACCTAGCAGCGGGGAAGGAAATATTTCCATGGTTTTTGGATGATTTCAAGAGATAAGGAGAGGAAAAGGACTAATGGAGTGAAAGTCCAGTGACTTTTCTCCCTGACTAATAAAAGAGGGAGCCAGAAAAAAAACAAATGGATTTGAAATGAAGGATCGGGATGTGTAAAAACAATAAGTGAACTATTAAGGGTTCATTATGACCATTATGACTACATGCTGCTCAAATGTACATGCAATACTCTGGACAGATTTTTGTTTGATTGCCCAATGTATTGCTCTCTCTCTCTATTAATCAAATGAGAGAGGGAGGCGCACACCACAATTTTAATCACATTATATAGTTGTGGCTACTGATGGATGACGTCAAATGGTACACGTATGTATTTGTGATCCACGAATTAAGTTGTGTACATTCATCCAGGCTGAATCACCAAGTATATTTACTGTGAAGCTTTATATGAAAAGTCTTGGATATTACACCATGGTATTGGAACACTATGCACTGCACTGTGTGTATAGAAAAAGATTCCATACATAAACAAATAAAAGGTTGGCTCACTTTCGGGTACACAAAGTTGTAGTACACGTCCACACACACATAGAGAGGAGAGGAAAGAAGATGAGGACGGGATTGGATGATTATGATAAATAAAAACGTTATGGAGGCCCGTAGGAAAAAATGGCATATGAGGAATGATGAGGAATTTTTTTTCCGAGCGTCTCTCGACAGGGGGGCCGACTGATTGGGCATAATAGGACCCCTGTTGGTTCAACGGGGGCCTACATCCCTTTCTCTCATATCATTTCATATCATTTAGCTCTTCCTAATGAAATGTATCGTTTGATGATGATGGGCCCAGCCTTTCCTAGTCTCATCCCTTCTTTCTCCTCTCCTCTCCTCTCTAGTCTAGCCCACCAAAGTGGATGGATTTTTATGCATCATCACATTCTAAATATTGATATTTACACTGACCAATTCACGAAACGTTCATACAGATTACAATACAGAAGAGGGAACGTACCTCCTCATGACGAACAAGTTCAAGGGAAACGCAGTCAACAATCTATTTAAAACAATGGGCAACAATGCGCTTAGAGGGTGTACAATAAAATCACAATTTTATGCTGAATTTCCCAAAAATTCTCGCCATATTTTTTTCATAATATGAATCTATAAACTGTGGAAATTTTACTAAGCTATCGTCTTGTCGTACATTTACCCAGAAAATTGGAATAATGTATTAAATATTTTTCTATTAACCACACATTACAAAAATGATGTGTTTGTGTGTCATGCCGGGAAAGGACAGTGTTTGAGAAAATTTTCAATTGAGAATACACACGAAGAAGAAATCATGGTCATTACGAATCCTCCTGAGCCTCATGGATCAGTCATCCATAATAAATGAGCTCCTCATACACATTATGTATACACACATGCATTGGAGGATGAGCTATAGGATGTGACTTCATAATAAATACAAAACAGGTTGATTTTCCTATGACGAGAACGGAGACTTATCTCCGTCATTGCCCATTGTCATCCGAACTCTCTCCTCATCATATCTACATTAGTAAGCAATAATAGGGCTGTCAACTCGTTGGAGGATCCAATTTGATCCTCATGCCTTATTATTACTATCATGTCTATACTCTGCTCTATCTCGTACTATACACGGACTCTTCTAATGCCATCCACAATAATGTCTGTCTTTTCCAGGAAAAATAGGGACTCCAAGTCCTACACACACACAGCTACAACCCCCCTTATTTAGCACCCCTCTCTTGTGCAGGAGAAACTGAGTAAAGTGTTTTCAAAATAAACGTTTCCACATTATCCTGTCTCACATAATATGTAGTATGGTACGTATTATAGGGTTGAGTATAGGGGATTATTAGAGAAGGATGGCACGGTGAAAAAAATAATATCATAAAATATAATCAAGGACGACTTTTCAGCTTTTCAAGAAAAGAAGCTTCAGATTTTCTTTCTTACACACGCTCAGATCCTTTGATCTTTGTTGTGTGAGAGTGTGCGTTGATCGTACTTTACTTGCGATGGCAGTGTCTGGCTCTCTTGTGAATTCATCATGAGATAAAAATTTTGACGGTGTGACAAGTGCATCAAGATCAAGGTTGGATATGTGATTGTAACTGAACCGTCTAAAGAGAGAGGATGACTCTATTAATGTGTGTTGGTCCTCTCTGTGTAAGAGCGTGATTGTTGTTAAATAATGGAACAAATTTAACAAAATGAGTTTTTATCTCATTGTCATCTCTTCTCATTTTTAAATGATCACTCCGTTATTTTTGTGGGGTGGTCGTTGAATAATTTAGTTCATTACAGTGTTTTCTGTACTGTTCTTCTCTCCACCATTACAGTGTGTAGCGAAGTAATAAGCACACATGAAAACTGTGTGTTTGTGTTGTGTGTGTGTGTGTGGGACACACATGTAACTTTTTGTATATCGTACAAGCGATGGAATAAACGACCAGTGGCAATGACACGTGTGTATCTGTTTACTCATATGTTTGTGTAGTGTGTGTGTGTAGGGGAAGACAAGTCCAAATTTCGAATTGACTTTGGAATGACGATGCTAAATGGCGGCTGTGATGATGATGATGAGGGAGATGATATGTTGATAATAACAGTAATGATCAGGGATGAAGGCTAAACGACATTTTTGTCAAGAAAATGAGACGTGGGCCAACCCTTCTCCTCCTCCTTCCCTTCCCAGTCATCAGACACACACTCAACTCGTACATAGTGTGGAAGATAAGGGAGAGCAAACTCAAAATCTAATAATAATAAACTTAAATACCTTTCAATATACTCTCCCATCTGATCATCTAATAGTGACTAGTAATTATGTGGGAAAAACATTGTGTGTGCTTTTTTGAACGATTCTTGTCTCCCTCGCTTTCTGTGTGTTTGTTATGGAGCAAGTTGAAAATGTTTTTTTGTTATATTATTTGGTGGTGGTCCTTGCCACTGTTTATAATATTATGTCGGAGGGAACATGCAAATAACATGCATGTACATATCGGTCGGTATAAATACATGTACAGTGGAGGAGTAGGTAATAATTTTAATTATATTTGTTCATCGAGTTTGTTCGAGAAAGATTTTGCATGACAACTCAGTTCCGTCACGCTCTGTTTCAATGAGTCTGTCATTTTAATTATGAATGGTACTATAGAAAAGACGCGTATATTGTTTATTCTAGTAGGAGAAAGAGACTACATGTAGACTTGTGAAGAGAAGGCACACAACACACAGGGACGTACATACAAGAGGCAGAAATTACTGTGATGAAGATAATGCTATAATAGAGAAAGAAAGAAAGAAGAACTCATCATGGGGAAACAATGCGAAAAATAGCAAAGTGGTACGAGAGAGAGAGAGAGAGGAAAAGATGAGGAGGAAGAGGAGAAGAGGGAACGAAAAGTAATTGTTCGAATCGCTCTCTCATGACAATACACACTAGGTTTGCTTTATTATTTCCAAATGGCCGCGTACAAAAACTATTAACTCTCATATACCTTTTAGGTTGGTGGAGGGAAATAAATGCTTGTCAATTTTATACTCCCTCCCTTCCCTCCCTTTCCATCACACACACTATACTATACACACGTACACACACTCCAGTCCAGACTACACAAAAGGAGTAGAGCTACACATATATAGATATTTTCTTGGGTATTATATTCCTGTACCCATCCCGTAGTGACAAACTCATCACGCTATATTACTGTAGCTTGGTACACAATGACAGAAAGAGAGGCTGCAGTGTGTGTGCGTTGTTTGTGTGAATTCTCTTTTTACAGACGACGACAATTCTTCTCCTTTATATTGGGGGTTGTATGTAGAGTACAATGGTTCTGTGAGGAAGAGTGTGTGTGTGTGTGTGGAGGGAGGGACATAGACAGCGTAAGGTTGTCGTCGCCCTGTGTCTCCGATAAGAATTTGCTAAAAAACTCCGTTTCAGACTCATTTCCTCCCTTGCACACCCGGGGAAAAAGTCCAATTTCCGACTTGTCACGACGCTGATATCCAATTTATAGGGGCTCCCCTCACATCCCTTCCTACCCGACACTTTACAAGCACTTTGTGGAGACGCTCATCATCGGAAATCGTTTAGGACCTCTTCCCCAAATCATGATACACCAACTTTCAAACACACGCTGACCCGCCATTCACTCAACTCCTATCTTCTCCCTCTCGCTTCCTTCCCCATTCTCCCTCCCCTCCCTCTCTCTCTATAAAGCAAAATGCAAAGTTTTCCAGTCTCCTCTTTTCTCCTCCTTCTCTTTCCCCCTCTTCCACTACACAAGGAGGAGGACTCTTTTTAGTATCACTCTCATGCCACAACTATTACAACCAATCTGTCCATTCTTTTTAAAACACTGTCCTACCCTCCCTCATCCGATTCTGGAGTGTGTGGGTGTGTAAGCATGCAAACTTTTCTTCTGTCGTTTACAGCAGAATGTCGATGCCAATAATAAATTCATAACTCAATTGCACCCCATCCACAGTCTGCACCGAATAAAACGCATAATACTAATTACCCTGTGCACTTTAGTCTCTTTAAAGTGTTCTCAACGTTAATAAAGGCAATGAAATGAGTCTCTTTAAAGTGTGGGAGGAGGGACCCTTGACCAAATGCCTTCATGGTCCAAGGCACACACACCCTCTCCACCTCCCCCAATCACATTAAACTTGATGGGGATATTAAAGAACGTTATTTTTCTAGAATAATTTGTCGACCCATTAAAAGGACATTATCAAAAATCCATCTACCTCTGGATGACAATTAAAAATCTTCCCACTTGAACTATTATACTTAAGACTGGCTACCACCTTTTCAATATGTATTGCATGCCATGCATGGTATAGTATTTTTTGTGCTTTCTCTCACATACACACACTGTAGTGTTCAAAGAAGCATTGAATTCAGATGTCGACAATTTATACGTAATGGAATACAAAATAAGACAAGTTGAGTGTCGTATGTAGTAGCCGTCGTTGTTGAGATGTGTCACACACAAAAATTGTGTTGTGTAAGTACACAAGTTGGTAGCTCCCTCACATTAGTTCCCATAATGATAATGTCTCAACCTTAGACCATTTTCAGAGGGTGATCAGACTTTATTGGCACACTTTTAAAATGAATAATTCGCTCTTTGTATCGTCCACGAAGTTCTTTTACGTGGTCGATTTGACCACCATACTTTTTGTGGATGGCTCTGAGTCGAAATTTCCAACTTTTGTACACTCTGCCGACGAGGGTGAGATCAATTGTGGACCAGGTCCTTTTCACAGCGTTCCAAACGACTCGCATTCCAACTGGACGTTCTCGGAAAAGTCATTACAAATACCCAAACCAAAAAAATCCATAGGACTTTCGTCAGGACACTTCACAGGGATGTCTTCGTTTTTTATGATTTTTATCACGGTTCTTAACTCAAGGTCAAGGCCGTACTGCTGGGTATTAATGGCCCGGTCAGCTGGAGCCAGATTATGGTGGACAATAGCCTTATTTAGTTCACCAGGGTACAGGATAGGCAGATGGATCTCCAAAAACGGTTTCAACACATAGCTAACATAATAGTAAATGTTTATCGTCACATTTCTTGGGGCCTTTATTAAAGGTAGTGTCCCACGGTCACTTATTGCACCAACTATCATGAAGGGTTCAAAAAAGTTCTCCTGTAACACTACCCTATCTTGAGGAATTTATTTTCCGTGTTTGATG
>WJFB01002582.1:0-18253 GCA_009870185.1 Pygmarrhopalites habei
TCACGCTTGAATAGTTAAGATATGTATAATTTAAACTTTACATGAGTAAATGTAAGTATAACGAGTACAAAGAAGTTACATAGTAAAATTATAAAAGTACTATCATGTACTTACTGAGGATTTGGGTATAGGTAAAACATTTTATTTTCTTCGGACAAGTTTTGCACGCCAGTGTCGACCTACATTGAAAATATTTTCATGTGGTTAGCCATCTATTCGTACTGACCATTAAAAGTTGTTGATCTTTTATGTGCATTTCTGTTTGAATAGTAAATAGTCTTACAGTGTCCAAAATGAATCCATAAGGAAGGCGTAGTCCATCCTTAGCATCTGCCTCCGAAAAGTATGGTTCTTCGTCAAATTTAGGTGTGAGGCAAAACATGGTTTCATTACCGGATATATTACATGGCTGTTGAGAAGAAAAGTAACAGCTTTATTTAATGTTCTTCAAGAATTGAGAGAGAAACCAGGAAATCCATAGTTTCTCAATGAAATCATTTAACTTACGCCATTGTAACTCGTGCCATTGTAGACGACATAAATAAAGGGTTCTTGAACAACCTCAAAGTGACGTCCCTCTACAGTTATATTGATTCCGCCAGCAGGAATCCCTCGTAATGGCTTGTCCTATATCACAAACACACGTGGTATTAACAGTTATACCAAACCTTAAAGGGAATGAATGAGGCATTCTCAGTTGCACTTACTTTCTCTAAGTGAATGACGGGGTTATCTACGTAATTGAAGCCAGGTTCATATACTCGTTCTCTCTGATCAAACTTGACCTGAAAAGCAAATATTAGAAAAATATTAAAACAATGTATAGACTTGGTTCAACTACAAGAAAGCATTAGGCTAATGAGTATAGCAAATCGCGTGAATGTACCCTAAAGTGTGCATATTTATGTGGTTAATTACCTGAACGTGCCACTTTCCAGTTTTCTTACTTCGTCCAGAACGGCATACAATTTGTCTAGCCTCTTTCCTGTAATGTTCATATAGGACATTCTTGAACATTTCTCAACGGAAGATATTAAAAGTAGTGTATATAATATATAAAACTCACGATAAAATTTCGCAAGGAATGTTGTCTACAAACGCTTCAATATGGCTTCCAGCGTTCAAATGTTCTCCTGTACATAAAGAAACCCATTAAAGGCTTAATCTTAGTTTCTAATGAGTATGTTTGAATTGTATTATTAGCAAATTCATCCAGACTTACCAATTATATGAATTTTCGTACCACCCGCAATTGGGCCACTTCTGGGACTTATGCCTCGGATTTTAGGATCAACGAAACGATAGCTTTCTAGAAAGTCATCAACAAGATGACACGAAACAAAAAAAAATATTGTAATCAAATTTAACAACACCATTTGTAAGCTTAATTACTAAACAGTATCGAAACGTTCAAGTCTATGGTGCAAATGATATTAATTTGATTCGACTAACCAAGACTTTGAGCTCTGTAGTCAGCAACCTTGACAATGATAGGACCGGATTTGATTTCATTAATTCCAGGTCCATCGAGTCGGCAGACAATTCGTCTCGTTTGTTGATACAAGTGACGGAAAGGTTCACAGTTGACTCCAGCTACACTCACTCCACTGTATATATCCTGAATTTCATCAACAAATAAGTAATATTAAATCATACATTATGCATGAAATAATTCTTTTGATGTGAAATAAATTTAAATACCACTTACATCAAATGTTTTGCCGAGATTAATTCCATCAATTGTTACATTGGTACCACCTTCCCAAGGACCTGACTTTGGATGAAAGTTGAGGATTTCCGGATTTGGACAAGTCTGATTTCGACTAAGCCCTAAATAATAACACACAAATTCTTAGAATTGCATATTAGTCTGTGTGGTATATCTTGACCAAAGTCCGTGTTGGAAAATAACTTACAAACACCCATTCCGTTATCGCATTGTTCATGGACCTGGCAGCGACTGCAATTCAATTCAATTCAATTTCATTTTATTGTTATTGCATTTAATTAATTTGCAGCATATATTCACAATTTGTAAGGAAGTTTTCTTAATTAAATTAAAACATACTTTGAGCTTTGACACCAGCCACAGCTAAACTTTTCGTCCATGGCCAAGCACATACCACAATTATCGGCTAGAAAAAATTTAACAAACAAGTGTTGGATTAATACGATCGCAGAACGTTTTCGCAAAGATTTTGTAGAGCGCTCGAAAAAAAAACTTTCGATTCCGGTTGTGAAAAAAAGTTTATAATGTAAATAAATTTTTACTTATAAAATGGTAATCAATTTCAATAGTTACTTACCCATAGCAGGGCACCGATATACTTTAACTGTACAAATAAACACCACATTGGTCATTGAATTAGAACGTCATAAGACAAATATGAAAATATCATTCATTTATCGAGAGCATAACTTACTATGAATGTTATCTGGATTGTCGAGAGATTTTGTCTCGCCTCCACCCCACTAGAAAAATGGACAAAAAAGTGTTAGTAATACACGATATTAACTTAAGAATTCTTAAAATACCAGTAGTGCATAAATTCCAACTTACAACTACAGCAAATGGAACGGTGATATTGGGAGCGGGGGAATTATAAGTGAATTGAATGGGTTCACAGTATATTGTATTCTCTACGAGCTGAGCATTTGCGGGAGTGACACGCCCTTCGATGTTAAAACGACAAGAGAAACGCGTCTGCACGATGATTTGTTGCTATAAATTCATATGATGCAATTAAGGAGTATTCTTTGAAATCCTTTTCTCACGTTATATTCTATATATACATATATATACAAGGTAAATCAACTCATTAATATAGACTCACAGCAATGTTATCTACTTTCACTTGAATTCGTTTTTGAGTACCAAATGGAACCAATTGTTCTGAAGAACCTATAATCACATGCAAGACAATGTCAGGAAATTAGACTAATTTATGCCTATTGTAGTATGTACTGTAACATATTATTAAATCGTATTCGAGTTTTTATAGTTAAAGTTGAAATAAAAAAAGCCAACTATCATGACATGATTTCTACAAAAACGATAGACTTACCGTTGGTAACATTGATTCTAGGACAAAAGCCAGGGCCACTACGAATGCTAGGACCCACTCTCTGTAAATATAAAATATTAAGGTGTAGACCAACTTTTTACTTGTCTTTTAATAAAAGTGTATATTAGAATCTTACGTTGAGACCAGTGACCAGGATGTCATTGCGGCAATTTTCAGCAGTATCGTGTGTACATCGATGCTGTATGTTCGAAAATAAAAAACAGTTTGAACAGAGCTAAGGCCAATTTCCTTGTAGTATTATCCACAAAATAAAATCTCCAACTCACCTTGTCCACACACCAATCGCATGGAAATGCTGAAGTTACACAAGAAGTACAAGTAGTGTATGTGTTGCAATCAAAAAATACAAAATCAGTTGCTACAAAATCATTAGGCTGTGCTCCATCCTGAGCCATTCGAACAGAAAGTGTGGCTGTAAAGTTATCTAGATAAGGAAGAAATGAAATATTAGATATAATATTCAATATTGTTATACAATTTAAAATTCTGGTTGTACAATAAGCAGTCAAACTGTATGTCATAAAAACTTACGATGTCCAGGAGGAATCGGAGGTAAGTCTGAGGTTGGTGGTGTGTAACAAGTCACGCCGTTTGAGGTTAGGTTGGCGTGAGTTTTAAGATTTTTACCACTAAGGAATCGGAATACACACCAAAAATCTCCTGATCGTGTTGGAAGATGGTCAATACTTAAGGAGAGCTGACAAAGTTGGTTTTAAAAAAAATTCAGTAAAATTATTAAGTGCAATTAGTTTTGAATTCGTTTTTAACTACTGGTTTACAGTAGGTACTTACAGTACGTGCTGTTGAGCTCTGAAGTTGACTTGGATTTACCTATATTTTTCAAATTAAAAGGTTTAAATGCGACCAATTCTCAAAATGTTAAAGTCAATGATGATAATAAGTATTTCAACACACACTTCTAATTTCAAAAATATCTCACCATTGTAATCCTGGTACATTGGCCGCTTTTGTAGGAGATCCAATACAGTGAATGTTCAGTAGCCTTTGGTCCCTTTGGGCAGTTATTCTTCAAAGTACATCTATGTAAGCAAGAAGAGAATAACAATTACTCTCAAGTACAGCATCATTTCATTTTCTTTAACAATAAATAGTCAGTGAATGAATCAGACAGAGTGGATTGATACAAAAAATGCACTTTCTGGTAAAAGTAATAAATGTGGGATTTATAACTAAATAATGATGAGAAATCGGAAGGTAGGAGCAGCATAATAATGTATTTATTATATAAAAGGAAAATAACGCCTGTTACTAGATGTTTGACTCCAATAACTAATGACAAAGGATTTACTCAGTTGACTCTCAAACGGGGAAATAACTATTCTAGATGTATGACAAGAATTTTATCATTTTATATAGAAATATGAGTATGAGAGAGGGTGTAGCACGTTGGCACTCACTTATTTTGAAGAGAACACCAGCCACAGTATGGATCTCCAGCCTCAACACACCCATTACAAGTCGAATACTCAGAGCAGTTATGAACGAGCACTTTTGACACCTACAGAGTAAAAATATCAAAATAGTTACTATAAAATATACCATTACATGTATGGAGAGAAAGCCAGAGGCACACACTAAGCCCATCGTATTTTTGAGTCTGGACACGTGCGAATGTACTTCATTCATCTTAGCCAGCCTCCCCGTTCCACCATACCAGTGGTGGATGGAAAATGATGTGGAATTAAAATCGAAACTTAAGAAAGGAGAGAGAGGATTTTACCTTCAAGTCTGTCATTACATAAAGATGAGCCTTCTGTGGATCGAAAAACATGTCCGGATTCACCCTTTTGCCGGGGTCAATCACAATGTCATCGTACTCTGAGCCCGATTTTCCACTTTCGACGACCACCTATAAAATAAAATATTACACATATAGACTATAGACATTATTACACACGGTACATAATGGGTTCCTTTCCACAGGAATTGCTTGTGTTCTTGGGGTATACTAAATTCTTCTTTAAATCCAAAAATTTGGTAAGTATATAACGTTGTGTAACGTACTGACTATAAGTGTATTTGATCTAGAATAAAAGCTTTTCAGAAACCTATTATTACCTATTTACAGATAATCAAAAGAATACATTACACTACCATGAATCCGTAACATGGTTTTTAGAAACAATGAAGATCAATACGAGCAATAAAAGTCAGAGGAATACATGCGAGTAGGGGTTAATGTACAAATCAATAGTATCATATGTATGTACATACCTTTTTAAGATGACCATGCTTAGTGCCGAGGAAGACAACAGTATAATTTCCTGCTGATGTAGCAGCAACCGAAGAGAGTAAAGTAGTAAAATTGAGTACTGATACTGCTACAGCTGGCTTTTCTCCACCAAGAGGAGTGTTCACATCCATACCTGTTCACATATTAAAGTTTGAGATTTCGCAAAACATGTCTCAAAAAGTTGTTTCACTGTATATAATAATGTGTCGTGTACACATTATTTCACACTATTGTATTACTATACAAAATTAAAAAAATTTTTTTTTTGTAAAGTTCATACCGCAAAAGTCTTCTTCGATTATTTTCAATTTCTGGTAAAAGTTTAGGATAATAAAAAATAAATGAATATATTGAATTGAGTGTGTAGGAATGATCGGATATATAAAAAGTTGTAAGTAATGATAACTTACCGTACTAACACACGGTGCATTCATAGCAATAAAACCTAGTCCACGATTTCCTTTGCCTTGGAAGCACAACTCAATATTCTACACATTTCATATACAAGTTTATTATTATTATTATTATTATTATTATCGTGTATAGACATTGTTTACGTTTAAAGTCACAAGTATGAAATACATTCAATATCAATGAGTTGAGTGTACAAAATATTGTACAACTTGAATATAAAACTTAAATGCTTACCTCAACGAATTTACGTCTGATATCTTTCAACGAATAAACACAAAGAGCACTATCCTGGCCAGGCAGAGAACTGCCAATCGGATCAGCACGTGCAAAAACTGCGAAGAGAACATCATCTGAATGAGTTACATCCAATTTATTAGCAAGGTCCGGACCTGGTTTCCCTGTGGAAAAAATAAACACATGGATATTATGATGTGCTCTGAGTAAATAGAATAATCGTCTTACGTTGTTTAGACGATTATAAAGATTATAAAAATTATGTAAAGACTAAAAACTTGATTAAATGGTATTCATTGTAATAAAAATGTATTGCCAAACACTTGAAAGCAAACAGTTAAGCTACCATAATATTATCTTTGCATATATAGAATAAATACAATATGATTGTATAATAAACAGTAGTACAACGAGTGATTTACACATACCAACAAATGCTGCTTGAACCAAATCAAATTTTTTCCCCGTTTGTCGTTCCAAGGGATCGTCTGCATTTGGAAAAGACACCTAGAAACAGAAAAGAAATTGGTTCCAACATACGTACATACAACATACCACTATGTATTGAAATGTGAAGGGCATGATTTGTAAAAAACTTACGACACACTCGATCGGGATCTCTGTGTATGAATAATAGTTGGAGTCATTTTGACATACACGGACCAATTTAGAGATGAATGGTGCATTGCTCGTAGTATCCTTTTTCTGAGTTGTCAAAAAGTAGGAGAATCCCTCAGAACTAAACCCATACACATAATTGATTGGGTAGATGTCACGCATACTAATACTGAAATGAGAATTAATAAAAGAACAAAATTAATCATGATATCTCTGTTGTACAAAATGACGAGTCAGGCTACTATTAATAATCAAAAGTAATACCTAATCTTGGTTCCGGAACTGACTGACGTGGTAACGATTCCAAAATTATCCCTAGGATGTAAACTCCTACTTGACACTGCGGGGACTTCGTGACGATAAGGTGAATTCCCAGTGTAAGTCACTCCGACATAGAGGACCTATAATCAAAGAAAATGAGTTTAATAAATAAATAATTCATACATTGTGTGTGTGCGTGCACATGTGCGTGTGTAGACAAATTAAATATATAGCAGAGTAGTTGCTTGAATGACATGTTAAAAAGTTGTCTCTTCATATTATTATATGATTTACTTGAGTTGTTGGTGGGGTTGGAGGACCCGCTGCAATGAATGCCACTGTACTTGCCGACTCATTGTTGGCAACAATTGGTTCACTCACGACTTCAACTTCGGTGTTGGAAACATTATCAAGCCCCAGGACCCAACACACTCCTGCACAATTTTTTTTTTGAAAAAAGGGAATGAAATGAATGTAAAGAGTCATGCTTCAAGTTAGTTAAAGTACACAAAAGTTTATTAGTACCAAACAAAAGAAAAACTTACCCTGATATAAGCTACCACACGATATTAATTTAGCTCGACTGTAGTCTACAATGAGAGCCTTATTGACATTATTCGTCAATGCCACATGGGCCTTGTCTGGACAATCACGATAGCCAGAACATTCTTTTTATTTAGAAAAAAATAAATAAATCATATTAGTTAAATAATTCCCGATTAAAATAATTATTTATAGTTACAATCATTATTACTGTATAAATATTTTACCTGTTGAGTCCTCATACGGCCCCGTCTTATTAGACGCTAAGAGTTTTAGATTGGGATCCAATTGATAAATTCGATTTACTGCACCCACATAAAGAATCCCCGTCTCTTTATGTACTACTAAATGGTTGTTGACTGTGGTATTGTCCACGGTCGGGTCATGAAACACTGCGACAATGTGGGAGCCAAAACCTTTTCCACAACAACCAGTGACCAGGAGGACAAGAAATATCCCTAACCTTCCCCCTCCCATCGCGGGTAACTTGTGGCACCCACCACGTTAGTATCCAAAGTCACCTCATCAGCTAAAATGCTAAAATCTATCAGCGACTGTGAATACAACAGACAAAAAAATGTACAATCACAATTAATTTTATGATATATACATACATACCATGCATGCTTTGACATTCCAAAACGTTGTTAGTATATAATGCTTAGTTTTAATAATTTGTGAGTGACTTACCTCAACCCCAAAAGTTCAAAGAGCCTATCAAAATTTGTTTGTTGAACAACGCTGAGTAAATGTCTACAAAAAGGTTGTATTATTATTAAAAAGTAATTTAAAAAATTGTTCACAGTTACTTTTTCTTTGAATAAAAATCCACTCCTCACTCAACAACAATACACTATCACAAAATTAAAAAATCTTCAAAAAGAGGGATGATTCATCAGAACATTATTTGGACACACACACTTTGCACTTTTGGAGAGTGAGTAGGATTTGAGTTTTTGTTCTCGAGTCATTTACACATCACACACAAGCTGACAATCGACACCAATAATTGTAATTGAATGACACTAATGATAAAAAAATGAAACTTAAATCTAAGTCACAGGAAATGACTGATAAGAAACCATGAGTAATTTTGGCAATGTGACCAACCAAAGGAAGAGCTACCAGAGACAGACTACTTGGTAGACCTAATATTATCGTTTGTTGTTTTCGGGAAAGTGAAAAACTAAAGATATTTTGAATCCACTTGTCTAATAATAAGGTTCATGGCGTCTGCTATGTTTTAATATGGGTTCTATGCTTTGTGAAGGTAAGAAACAATAATGCGAGAACTCGGCAGCCTCACTCTGTCCCAACTCCCTTTCCACCAGCCTTGGACAAACGACTTTTTGCTTCCACAAAGTCCGATTCTATGTAACTTTCTAAGGTTCGGCAACACCCACAGTCTTCCTTAGTTCTCTAAGCTCTTACCGATGGTCCTGTTAAAGACTGAGTCCCTTCATCCCAGGTCACACGGAGATGGTTGACCCCAGAGGGAAATTCTTTTGACCTCAACCTATTCAACAATCACTGCGTCGATAAAATCCATACCATCATATTCTTATGTATTCTTATGTCCTAGAGATTCTCACACTGATTACAAGGGCTGAGTATCACCTGTAGTGCTATTATCCTGTGTGAATTGACCTCTGACCTGAGTGAGTTAGAATACAGTCCAGTCAAGGGCTAAAGTGGCAATTATGGTTGACAAAGTATTATTAACTTTGTACTTTAGTTTTACTTTTTTATGTCAAGTCGTAGAAATCTGCGGACTATGAAAAGTAACGAAAAAGGTGTAGCGTGGTTTGTTAAGGACACTGCAAATCAATAAAACTGTAACATATAATACAGAGCTCAAAGCTGTGCAAATATAAATTACGCAGACAACTATTGTAGTGTGCCCACTTCGTCATGTAAAAATTGTAAAAAAAGGAATTTAAATACTTAAGTAATAAGAGCATCGTAGTAATCTCTCTCTCGTCAAGTAGCCTTCACTCGTTCCTCTTCCAATTTTTAATATACATAGTTGACGTGTGTTTATTGTAAATATTTCGTGAGGGGTTTTTATTTTGTAGGAGAATTATCTTGTAGGAAATTCATTTACAATTGTCTGATATTATAACAGTTGGTAATTGATTAATTGTTGACTCTTGTAGATAAGGTTCGATTTCGTTCGAACCCATATTTTAGATTGTAGTCAATTATAGTCAATGTTAATAGTCAAAGATAAATTAGACAGTAGAATCATATTGACGACGACAAGAAAGGTTGTTAAGAGGAGTAGAGTGTGTGTACTTTACATGTGCAAATAATTATTATGATATAAATTCAACCTGACTCCTACAAGTAATTTATTTATACCATAAATAAATGTTGAGACACGCACAATACCAAAACGTTCTGAAAAGTTTTACCAAAAAGTTGTAGTAAAAAAATACACACACAACAACAACAACAACAAAGTCAAAAGTACAAAACGTAAAAAAAGGATACAAAAAAAAATTCTGGAAACTGTGGTGCTGTTACTACTATTTAGTACAAGTTGAGAGAGTATGATTTATAGTTTACAAAAGAAGATTTAAAGAGAGATGCAGGCGATCGCCAAGCGTCTCAGGTAAGTTAAAAGTTTTAAAACTCATTATAATTCATTTATTCTTTGTAGAATCTGTTGTCACAAAATTAATGCATGGAGAATCTCCATTATTGGAGATTCTAACTAACATGCAAATGAGGATACTTGTAAAGTAAAATTACAGACATGTTTGTGTGTGTATGTGTGTGTGTGTGTATTATTGTTCTTATTAGGTTTAAAACCGCTAGTGAAGATAGAAGTTCAAAGAATGTCACCGGTCTCAATGAAGATGAATTTGAGACACCCGAGATAGTCAAGTCAAATAATGCAGGAGGTCAGTCTGACAGTCCGCAGAACATGCTAATTGCTTCTCTTGTGGAAAATGCAAAGAAGCTGAAACTTTCAGAACCTCATGGATCAAGTAGACAACAACAAGATGTAAATGTAAAGCCATTGGAGAATCATCATCTACCCAGTCGTTTTAGATCGTTTGACAGTCAACAACTTGCACCAGTCATGGAAGCAAAACAGTATGTTGTTGAAACTCATGTTGCATACTATGTAGTATGACGTGTCATATTTACTCTTCGACTAATACATTGTATTTTTAAATTTGTCAACTCCTTTACAGGAATAAAGTACCTAGTCTAGTTAGCGTGTCATCATCATCAGGACCCATGAAAGAGGGGAGCTCTTCATATCCCATGAAAAATTACCTTCAATATAGATCCGAATCTTTGGGTCAAGACTCTCCTGTTCTTTCAACTTCAACTTATGCTCCAGCCGAGGTGCCCACCAGTTCAGGTGGTAGTGGTAGTAGTTGTAGCGGTACATCCAGAACACATCCAAGAATCATGGACAGGACTTTGACATTAGATGAAATAGAAAAAAGGCCCATCTATCCTAATTTTGATAGCGACTTTTATCGAAGGTACGAATTATTATTTCGTTATTTAAAAATTATTTTACATTACACAGTACTAATAAGACATTATTATTAAAACAAAGTTTTCTATCATTTTTTCCTCTTTTAGAATCGAGAAGGTCAGTGTCTTCCGGTCGCCTTGTCAGGTAATTCCCTGTCATTTCTCATTTATAATGTAAACATAAGACACACATATTACCTGTGTCTATCCACATAAACAATTGTCAGGGAAGTTGTGCTAATATCTTTCTGAATTCTGATGATCAGACTAGATCGCCTGGTGCTTCACCCTATATGGCTCGCCAACGAAAATTAAAAGAGTCACAAAGGGTCAGCATTGAACAAGTTGGTAACGATGTTCAGCTAAATCAGTACCGTTTGAAGCAACCCATTGGACAAGGCTCTTATGGTATCGTTAAATTAGCGTATAGTGAAGAAGACGATAAGAATTATGTGAGTTACTCTATTTACTAACATATATGTTCCGGCATAATAATAATTGTTTGACTCTTTTTTTTCATTCATTCATTTTTTCTCTCATTTTAATTTGTTTATAGGCAATGAAAATTCTTTCAAAAAAGAAATTACTTCAAAAGGCTGGAGTTTTTGGCCGTATGGCTCCGTCTCGACGGACTAGTGCGGTTGAGAACCCATTGGCAAGAGTTTACAGAGAAGGTAAATAACTGGTTTTATTGATTCTTTGACTTTAGTTTTTAGTAAACTTGTAGTAACAGTGTACAAATGTTGTGCAATAGAAGTATGTTAAATGCAATGTAGTCATCTAATCCATTTATATCTTTTCGTTCTGTTTCAGTTGCTATTCTCAAAAAATTGGATCACCCTAATGTGGTCAAGGTATACCTATGCCTATCAAGGCCATTAATTTGACATGAAAGAGACTTGTAATTATATAAAAGTTATGGAATGAATCAGTTTAAAACTCTTTCTTATATTTCGTTGTACAGCTTATAGAGGTATTAGATGATCCAGAAGAAGACAATTTATACCTTGGTAAGAAATGTTCTTTCTTGACAAATTAGTATTTTATTTATATGACCATATTATCTTGTATGAATTTATGAATTTTAAAATTTTATTATTCACAGTATTTGAGCTTTTGCAACGGGGTGAGTTGATGTTTATCTTTTTTTCGTATTTAACTACATTTAATTTACATTCTCAGTTATTTTGTATAATATTCAAAAATTTGTACCATTTGAAGGTGAAATTCTTGACGTGCCAACTGATACACCACTAAAAGAGGAGAAAGCACAGAAATATTTCCGTGATGTTGTCCTCGGGATAGAGTACCTTCATTATCAGAAAATTATACACCGAGGTGAGCGTCTCCCTGGCTATCCCATTACATTTATTTTAATGTGTAAAAATATAAATTTGAATACACATTAATGAATATTTTACATAAACAGATATTAAGCCATCGAATTTACTACTGGGAGGTTAGTTTAATTAGAATTAATTGTAAAAAAGAATTTTAAAACGAACAAAAAGTTCCTACTTCCGAACGGAACAAGAAGTGCAGGTCCGAACACGCTTTGCAATATGTACACACCAGATGATTCGTAAACGTTTGCAAGTCTCAACTTGCATTTTCACAGTTCGTTTTGAAATTCTTTGTAAAATTAATTATTACATCATGATTTTCATTTCAACGTGTTACGTCCTCTTGGCCTTCAAATTAATTTTGTTTTTTTCTCAGATGATGATCATATTAAAATAGCCGATTTTGGTGTCTGCAATGAGTTTAATGATGGACAAGACGATGCACTTCTAACGAGTACATCAGGGACCCCAGCCTTTATTGCTCCGGGTAAAATAAAGTAACATATTGCCAGAAATTGTCCAGCATGTGCAGTGTATATATTTCCCAATGACTAATGAAATTTATAAAATGATTTTACAGAGGCTCTTGCCAATCCGAAAGGAAGTTATAGTGGAAAAGCAGGTTTGAGACAACATCATTGCCTTTTGATAATTATTGCTGTGAATTTTCATGATTCTGAAAATCCTTCCTCCTGCCTATTGCGTATTTTGAAAGACTTTATTTATTTTCAGCGGATATTTGGCAAATGGGAGTCACGTTGTATTGTCTTGTCTACGGATATGTGCCATTTCATGACAGTAACATAATGACACTGTACAATAAAATACAACGTCAAAAACTTGTGTTTGCGGATCAGCCAATGATTTCATATCAATTGAAAAATCTTATAACAAAAATGTAAGATTGAATTTTTTTGATTTTTTATTAATCCATATTATTACTTATGCACTTGTTACAGTGTCTATATAACGAGTAAATTAAATAATTCATCACATAAACCAATTGTTTTTCTTTTTTTTTATTACTTTTAGGCTAACAAAGGACCCACAAACTAGAATTAGCCTTCCAGAAATTAAAGTAATTTAAAATTCATTCATGTCTTTACTCTGTAACATTGACTATGATATTCTCATATCTTTGAATGCCATGAAAATAAGTACCTATTATTAAATAACAGATGCACGACTGGTTAACACAAAACGGCGAATTTCCACTCCCGTCTGAAGAAGAACACTGCCTAAGCTATGTAGAAGTGACTGATGAGGAAATCATTAATTGCGTACGTATTAAAGTTTACTTGTAGTGTATTATGAATCTCGTGCTTTAAGATTCTCAGATATGACAGTAATTTTTTCGGTGTCCTCAGAAACTATATGTATAGGTTAAAATTTTTTGTACGTTAATGATTTTCAGGTAAAGGTAGACACAATTATTTTGGTGAAGACAATGTTGAAAAACCACTCCTTTCATCACCCATTCAAGAGACAACATAGCATCTACAAAAGTCCTCTACACATTAATGGAAGATCCCATTCAGCTCCATCATCATATGATTTTTATTTAGACAGGTGAGTCTCAATAACGATCCTCAAATTATTTGTATTGTAGTAGTATTGTAAGCAGGTATGTACAACGTGACATTTTTCATGATTTGTGGTTTTTTTTACTTATTCGCCAGCTGTTTATGCACTTTATTTATTTATTTTTAAACAAATGGTGTCACAAGTAGACATTAATTGAGTGACTCCACTCAGTACAAGGTTGATGTAATTAACCTTGAGTCATGTGTCTATTGTGTGTTTAAAAAAATTACATTTAAATTCGTTTGAAAATATAGGAAAATGTCTTTGGATTCTGGTTTACCGATTGTGAATGAATCGGGACGAGAAAAAGAATACTCAACTCATCAAAAGGCACAACAAGACGGGAAAGATTTACAAACGCGCCGAAACTGACCATAATAATAATGATATAAGCACGCAATACTCAAATAATAAGAATAACCTTAATCTTTTGATTTTAGAAACTCTGCCAACGCATCTCTCTAAACATTACTCTGTAATTCTATTTTATGCATATCATTCCTTCATAATTATAAATATGAATGTGGACGGACATGATCATTATGATGACGATAATGACAATTTTGTACCTCTCTATTTTGAGTCTCTATAATTAGGTTAGGTGTGTGTCGAATCTCGCAATTCCGAAATTAAGTAAACTTACAGACACACACGGGCACACATGAATATTGTTATACGCTTGATCTCTACACACACATAAACTGCGATGTTTGACCAAAAGAAAATAATAATTCTACCCCTACAGAAAGACACACACATCCCCTTTTAACTGAGTCTCTTTCAAGCTTTAGAAAAATTACATATAAAAATTAATTAAGGATAAATAATAATAATAACTTGATGTTCAATGACAACATAGTTTTAGCTTAATGTATGAATTCTGAAAAAGAATCTTTAATGAAGATAATATGTAGCATATTATGTTGCTGCACATTTCTCACTATATCTCTCCTTCTCTATCCTAGCATGTATTGATATTAATTATATTACAAAGCAAACAGCTTTATTGAAGTGAAATATCTTTATAATTTTTAGGAAAATATACTTGTATGAGTATTAATAGGTTTGAGAGGTAACAAATATGTAGACAATCTTAGAATTTAATTATAATATTTTACTGTATGTACAAGACAATTTATTTTTATTTTTAAATCCTTGGACGAGAAATAATACTATAATCTCATTTATTTATTTTTCTTTTCATTTATGTACTTTTAACCTGTAAAAAATCATTATAGAACGAGTGGTGTCCCGGTGGTCATCAGTGAAAACATTACCTATATAAAAAAGAGACACCCTCAGTGAATTTTCTCTCTGTGTATATTAGTATAGTAATAATATACCATTTTGCCCAACCAAAATGCTCAGCACTACTCAGTCTTAACTCAGTCAAGTGAACCTTAACATGTAAACTTTTACAGTGGTACGTGTCTTGAAAAAGAAAAACAAAAAAAACTTTTCGTGAAACAAAACATTGTAATATTACAATCTAAAAATTAAAATATTGAGAAACTTTTCCAAAAATAAAAACACATTCTTACCCTTAAATGACATTGACTATGCAGTTGAAATCCATTTAATTACGTTCAATAATAAAAATTCATCATTATGTACTAATCATGAACATCGTTTTAAGTTAGACAATTCCTTCCTTACTTATTAGGTAAAAAGGATATTCTCATATTTGCAAGTAAAGGAAATAATAGTAAAAGGATCAACTTTTAATTTCAAATGTAATTCATTCCCTCAAGAAAGAAGGCGCATGAAGTATACAAAAGCATCAGACTGTCATTTTTCAGTACTATTTTATATATTGTGTGTATCTCGAATCTAGAGCTGCATCCCTATACAGGGTGTTGTATAACCTTTTACTCCCCCCCAAAAACCAATCCAGAGCATGTTAGAAAAAATGTGCAAAAATATGATGCCATACGGTGAAGAATTTGATTCCTCACTAGTCTGATAAGTTTCAAAATGATTCTCATAAAACAAAGCACTTGTGAATAAACAAACGAGTGAATTTATAGACATTTTTTTCTAAAAATGCTCTGGCTGTGAGGGGGAGAAAATATTTTGCAACATCCTGTATAGCGAGATATAGCTAGTCCTTATGCATGTTATACCTCAGAAAATGTCTGAAAGAGAAGAGAGAGAGATAGAGAAAGTTTCAGTCTACTTAGAGTGGCGAGTATGATACTTGCAACTTGGTCATAAAATAATTAATCCATTGTTTCAGTGTTTTCCGCCACCCTGTTCCGTTCTGGTGACCTCCAAGACCCTAGACTATCGTCACAAAAAAGTAGGAACATCCGCAGATATCCCCCAGATCTCAGATCAACAATAATTTATTGTCTCTCTCTTTCTCTGTTGTTACCATCATGAGATCATGTTATTGTTGAGAAGGGATTATTAGAGCAAAAAGTAGCATTATTCGGTCGTCAATTATAGTGGACGTTCAAGGGGCAGATGGAAAAATTAAAAGACTGAAAACTCGTCAATTGTGAACTGGGGTTGGCCTCTCTAGACACACTTTGTGTTTTTTGGGGATAAAGGGAAAGGCAGTCACAACTTTAACTTTCGTCAAATTCAAGAAAAAATAAACCAACTGCATCAAAATTGAATTGATTTTTGATTTTCAATGTACAAGTGGAACCATTTGGACTCCATGATATGGAGTCAAAAATTGACAAAAAATAATTACCCCAAAAGTGAAATCTTTCATCTTGTGATTTCTTTTTCTTTTTGAGAGAAAATATATCCCCTCCCTCAATCAATCAGAACATTGTAATTTACTACAAATATTAAAGTGCTTCAAAAGGAAAAAAAGTTTTAAAACAGTAACTATTTCTAAAAGTGAGTTTCTAATATTCTTCTGTGTTCAATCTTAGCAATTTTTTTTCCTTTGACTGGGAGAGTCCCTGTCCCTCTGAGTTGTTCTCTTTTTTTTATTAATTAATTTTAGTGTATGTGCTTTGATACACTAGTGACGAAAATAATATGATTTCTGACCATCCAAATAAACTATGGAGGTGTATAAAATGACTCTCGGGTCATCAACTTTACTACTTAAACAACCCTACTATCTACTACACGAACAATGAACTGATCCTTATAATCAATTTTAGCTTCAAACGTCATTTGTTTGATCCGACTCTGATTATGTATTATTGTCGTAGTGGATGTTTCAAGTCTTGGGTCACATTTCTGAATTAAAAATTGGGAAATGTTGTTTGACCTATGATCTCATGGCTGCATTTCAAGTTTCAACGCTTCCAAAATTTTAATTACTACTGCTACTTTTACGGCAACAACATATCGACACGATAGCTAATATTATATTAATTATCCAAAAGTACACCATCAAAAAATCATGTCCAAATAATACGATTACCAAAAGAAGTACCTACTACAACATCCCCAAATCGTGTCGATGACTGACTGATGCTATTTATATGTCTGCAACTTTTGTTTAAATAAAAATACATCTCATTTAAAGGTAACAAAATGTTTGACTCTTTTTGTATTGTAATGAGCTTTGTCTATATACAGTGTTAAATTGTAGTTAATTTGATACCCTGTCTGGGTTTGTTCAGTTTTCCCTTACACAATTATTTGACCCCTCAGACTGTATAATGTAGTGTCAACAAAAAAAGAGATCTCATTCCATGGAATTACATATTGTAATGTCACTAGTTTGTCATCATAATTTTAGTTCATGATACTTTCAAGTACAAATGGTACTTCTGTACAGTACCAGTTGCAAAATTGTTTTGGAATTCATGAAATTCAATATCAAAGAGTGTCATCAAATATCAAAAACTTGGTTGGTTGGAAATGTTTACAGTGTAACTTGACTATTATTTGGAGAAAGTGGGAGAAGTCTTTTGATAGTGGACCTGTTTCATTTTCTTCCCATGTCACTTGCTCATAAAGTTGAATATGCAAATTATTATTTTAATTAAGTAAATACTACAAGTGAGCCTTTTTATATTTTCAGATTATCGAAATATAAACTACTTCTACTTTGTATTCAAAAATACAACAACGAATCTCAAACACGTTCAAACTTTTGGAGAGTGTTTAAAGAAGAACTGAGATTGTTAAACCATTTTTCTATTTGGATTTTATTGATCAAACAAATCGAGAGAAGAGAAGAGAGAGAAAAAGAAAATCTGTGCTACCCTTGTCTCATCCGAGTTAAAGTTAGAAAGGACAAAAAACATCCAAGAAACTTGAATGTAGTTGTCAATTCCAATAATACTCTCTAAAAGCTGTTTGAAACTCTTAGAACAATGAGCTCTACGACAGACTACCAATGGTAAATAATTCAGATTTAAGAAAATTTTGAATCATTTTTTCAAAAAAAACCCATTATTAGATTATGGGTCCAACATTTTTGGAAATGGTTTTCAAAATGT
>WJFB01002583.1:0-18233 GCA_009870185.1 Pygmarrhopalites habei
GATGAAGTGGACCAAGCATTAGATCGAGGTCATAGGGAAGCGGTAGCTCGAGTTATTCACGAAATGTCATCCGAAGCCCAGTTCATCTGCACAACCTTCAGGAAGGAATTTGTCGAACAAAGTCAGAGCGCTTATGGGGTTGGTTTTGCACAGGTTAATAACAATACTATTTTATAAATAAATTGTGTACTAGTAGTTGATGTTAATGTCGTGTTGTTGAAATTAATTATTATATAAACTGTTTAATTTCTAGTCATCGAGGATTAAGAGAGTATCCAAGGAACAAGCTTTAAGATTTATCGAGGATGCAAGTGCATCTTGCACATCCGATTCCAGTTTTTTTGATCAGAGTGTGAGTGGTGAGAGTGTCAGAACTGTCCGAGTTCGACACTGAAGATGCAGTGAGTTGGCTGTCAGTTTTTTTTTATTATTATTTTTTAAAATTTAAGTACTGTAATTTGGTGTGCAAACAGTTGTACACAATACAAGGAGATTTTTACCATTTACGTACTGTCTACGTATTATCATTTAGTGAATTAGACTGATTTGTTAACGTATGATTTATTAGACTGATAATATGTAGTACATACAATGTAATATATAAATATAAGTACACATGTATGTATTCCTTTTTCTTATAATAAGTGGTTTAATCATATTACTAAATGAACAAAGAGTGTTTAATTGTAAAACAAAAGGAAGCTTGGAAGCGAACAAAGGTAGAATATATTGAATTCATGTTCACAGATGGTAGTGTCGTCTCGATTTCATTTCAAACATATGGTAGGAACTTTTTGTGTAGTTTCCCTCTTACTCATACAGGATATTATAAAAGAATGATTAAGGAGACAGATTTTTTGACATGAACCATTGGAACAGTAAGAATTAATGAAGGATAACAGAATCACTTGAAACTTTTCGTGTATGTATTTCTCTGGATAAATCTCTACTCTATTTTCTCTGCGCTAATTCCTTGGTGGAGACGCTTTGTCAATTTGGGCACATCCTCTTCTGACATTCCTTTCCATATAATCATGTGTATATATTTGAAAGTACATATTTAGGTATGTGGTTGTGAGAGAGCATGGGGACGTAATGAGTTTTCATTTCATCTCATCTCGTGTTACTCGATAATTGGCTATTTTTATTTTACACCCTGACGTACGTAGTACGTACGGAATATACATCTTTTACTTTACAGACTCTTCCTCGCTTCGTTGAGTTAAAAATATGTTGTTACTCCTGCTGTGGTAGCTAAGCACATTAATATATCTCTCTCCTATTGTACACACAATACGACTTACAGAATTGCATGCAGACGATCTGTCGAGATATACGTATGATCATTAGTATAATAGAACGTGCACTCCAGTACCTAGTTAGCTTCCGAATTACGTTTTTTAACAGCCAAACTAACTATTCTATATTTCAACTGGCATGAATTCATAATAATGACAGGAATTCTAAATACAATCCCTTTTCTCATTGTTTTGTCCCCTACTATATTGTTTTGGCTCAAATAATGACGACAACAACACATGCTCACTATCTTCACATCTGAGGAAAGCTGTATGAAGCATGCTTATTCATTTAAAATATATATGGATATACTTTTACATAATAGAAGTGTCTACTCTGTTACTCCAAACTTCTCTCTAATTCTATGTAGGAGTACATGTCAAGTATGTACGTGTTAGGATTAAATTGACAATCTGAGAACACAGAACTAAAAGTGTAATCTAATAACCTTCTTCATCTTCCTGTCAAAATTCAGTTAATTTTTTTATATCACATTGTGAGTAAATAGCAAACAAACTTGAAGTAGGTACGTTTTTCTACCTAGAAAAGGCTGACTTTCTCCCAAGTCATTTCTCGTTTATATCCTTGGTAGTTGAGCATTCAACTTTTCTTAAGTCACCCTCTCTTCTATCCTATTCTCGATTTTTGTAACAATTGTGACTTCACTAAAGATATAGTTGTAGGTAGTAGACTCACTTGAAGTTTTCAAGTTGAAGTACATTTGAGATGGTTGCTGAGACTTAATGTCATAAATGTAATCCAGTTTCGAAAAAAAATTATAGTTTTTTTTGGAAGAAATCAGGTCGTCTGTAGAAGGACTCCCCTACTCGGAGGGAAGTAGAGGACGATTTGGTTGTCTTATCTCAGTCACGAATCTCATTGATGACCCTTGACCCAGTGGCCAATTACCTATTCGTCACAGACAGCAGTCCTTTGTCCCCACCACCATGAAATTGTAAATTTCTTCACACTACGCGTTCCTACTGTTTCCGAGTCTCCGACAGAAAGAGAAAGAGAGAGAACGATCTATTCAAGTCATCGTCGCAGTCTCTTCTCTAATACTAGTAGACAGTGGAAGATGGATCATGACGATGGAAGTCAACACTTGACTACACAGTAGCCTATGTGTTATAATATTGTACGACAACAGTATTTCCAGACTACAAAAAATAGTGTATAACAGGCCCACATTGTTAATATTACACACTGCACGCATATCTTTCATACTAACAATAGTAATATAAGTAAAATATTTTCATTATATACAGATACCTTGTGTAGTGTGATAGTTTACGATTACATTACAGCTATCCTCTCTCTCTCTCTTTTTCTGTCAAGTTACAAAGTATTGTGTATAGCATCTTCCCAGCTTCCATAGGATACCGCCCGGTTGAATAAAATTATTACTTTAATATATCAAATGTTCATAATTTACATGATACATTATTCATTTACGTGTAATTTTTTATTGTACGTTAAAATGATTGTGAAACCGTTCACCCCTCCGTAACTTACGACACTGACGTCGTCACATTATGTAGATTGTACAGTGTAGTCTAGACTGAACCAGACGTATTATAGATTTTTTTTGAAAGTTTTTAATTACAAAGAAGATGAAATAAAAGTGTGAGTCTTCTTGTTCCCTGTTTTTGTGACTAGCTCCTAAGATTTTACTACGTTGTTCATGCATGCAATTCCCATGTAAAACCCGAATCAAAATCTTTCAAAATTTTCAACATTACCTTGTCTCTACGACATAATGTAGTATTCTTCTTCGCTCTCACTCACTCACTTTGAGAACAGGTTGAAAGACTCAAGTGTTGTAGAATTTGTCTTCACCACTAATCTTTTCAGTTTACAGAGGGATGCTATAGAAAAAGATATAGAGTCGGTGGATGAGCATATAGTTCAAGTCGGTAAAGTCTACAAAGCTGAGTTTATGACAATAATTACTAAGTTGGTTGATCACCTTATTACGGGCAGATAAACCTATAATAGTATAATAGTAATGAGTAAGTATATTGCCTCTGGATAGCTTCCTATTCTTCTGCATTGTGTGTGTTGTTTATGTATAAGTAGTGTGTGTGTGTGTAAGTGTAAGTACACAAACTGGAGTGTATGTATGTTGTGTATAACTTTTTCTCCCAGCAAGATTATCATGACGATAATCACAAATTTGATGATGATGAGCTGCCACTGAGTTATCTGTTGAATTATTTATTTACAACAGACTAACGTTCCACACACACACATATGAAACAATGAGCCTGGTATCATCATTATTTATACAAACTACATGGTCGTACGTACTCCCTACTACTACTATCTACTAGTATTGGGTCCAAACTCCTCTCTGTTCTTTAGTAATGGACCCAATGAACTTTTTTATGCAGTGTAGTCCTTTCTTCTATTTTAATTGGTTTATCAGCATCCAATATTTTCCCACATTTTCCTTATAAAAAATAGTGTCTACAATCTACAATCTTCCCAAGTACATTAAAAGACAATTTTAATAATTTATTAGAATACACTCAAAAGTACTAAGTACATTCTTTATTGCCATTTGGACTTGACTTGGTGGCAAACCAGTCTGTTCAAACGATTTGCCCTATTGTTGGCAAAACGTTGTTAGGTTTTCCCTATTGTTTCACTCTCGAAAATTATGAAGGAGCTTTTGTACCCTCACACGATCTCCTTTACATAAGTACAATCCATGTATGGTCAAACCTCAACAGTAATAGATATACAACGTGATCATTATTGTCCACAATGTAATCTAATAAATAGAGTATGTGTCATACTGTTACATAATCTATCAGTCAGCTCATATACCTACTAGATGTGTGTGTGCATTTCTGCGTATTATGAGGACAGGATGGAGAATAGAGAGAGAAAAAGTGTATACGACACACCACCGCATCTCTTTATAAATTGACAGACACAGTCAAAAGAGTTGATTCAGATTGTTCAAAGTGTTCATGTTCATTCAGTTTCTGTGAATAAACGGAAAACTGAAGTCGAGTTCCATTATGAATGAATGAGTGTTTTATTTCATGAAAATAAATTGTCTTCTTCTGCTCCTTTCATCCCCTTGTAGTACACAAGGGTAACCAACTCTGTGTGTCGTCTTCAGTGATTTTCTCCTGTACACTCAATGTTGCCAGTCAGGATGATGATGACAGGATTTTTTCGGGAGAGGAGGAGACGATATGTGTGTATGGCGGTGGTTCCTACAGTTTTGTTGTCTCCTTGTCATCGTCCATAATCAAATAGTACAATGAGTGTGTGTATGTGTGTGTGTGGATGTGTATGGAAGTAATTTTGTCTGTCAAAAAAATATGATGTCCATCCGAGCCACCGTCCACCGTGTGGAGAGAGAGAGAGTTGAACTCTCATGTAAATAACTCCAATCTTTTTTTCTCCAAACAAAAAGACGTTTTCTGAGGAAATCGTTTGAACAAAATGCAATTTGTGGACATGAATAGAAGAATGCTCACAAATTAAGTCTACACTACATTTTTCGTGATGAAAAATCAACGGTTTATGAAAACTTTTGCAAAAAAAGAGTGTAAGAGAGGAGAAAAACGTGTTTTTTCTTCTCATTTTCGTATCACATTTCTAGTCTGTATATAGGTAGTATAATAAAATACTATTTTTTGAGGAAAAATTCAATGTTGACTACACATTGTGAAGTGATGATGAGCTGTTGGTTTTGTTTTGTTGTTGTTCGGAGATTGTCAAGACTATTTTTTTTATAATATAATGCTGTTCACAATACAACAATAGATTGTCTGAGGTGAAATTATACGTGTATAGAAGTTTATTTTGGACATGGTCATCTTTTTTTTTCTTCATTTATCTTTTGTGAACCTTTGTTTCTACAAGACAAAGTCAATAGACGATATGAGGAAAAGCGAAGTATTTTTACCCCCTTCTCCTTCTCCTTCCAAAATACTATAAATGGTCCGTTATCTTTCATATTATGGGACATTATCCTACATTATACAATTCTACCTGGCTATTAAATAAACGTTTCGGGGATTTTACTTCCTTTCTTCTATTTGTTTTGTTATCAAATCAGGGTAAATTGTTTGCAAGAGTTTGTCGGAATGGCAAGTGTTATTGTGACTTGAGTAATCGCACACTACTGTTTGACTGCCATTTTCATGAAACCATCTAATAATTTGAAATCATATTTGAAACAAGAGTCGCTAACGCTCCTCTTGCCTGCAGGGCAGTCCACTTGACCCTTATTTTATTGATTCGTATTCGGTAATTCTCAAAATTATATCTAGTAGATAATATCCTCTTGACCTCTTTTCGACTTGGGAAATAATTCATCTGATTTTTTTCCTAATCGGCACAGGGAACACATATACATGTTGCTGGAATTTTTTTGCTAGACAATTTTTTATCGTGTCCTGGCAAACGGTATGGAACGACAAAACTGAAGACAAAAGAAAGAGAGAGAGAAATCATTTCTCAGAAATGTCAGAAAATAATGTTTAAATATTCCCTCTGCCGACAAGGAGATCGCGAGCCGCCGGCGAAAAAATTCAAAAAAAATTCAAATTATTGATCTTTGGAGGTCATAAAAGGGGTCAAAACGGTGTTATCCTTCTGGTATTTTGTGTCTATTGGAATCACCGAGTCCGATTCTCTAAGGGTAGGGTCAAGTGGATCAATTGTTCAAGGGTCACTCTGTGGTGAGCAAACTATATACTTGTTGTATAATAATAATTGTCCCCCTGTTCCATGTACACACACACACATTCTGTAATTTTGTTTGCTCATGAAGCAGTTCCCGACCCACACACGATGAAATTGAATTGAAGGGACACACACAAATTGACACAGTACACATATAAAAATTATTGTCGTATGACAAAATTTTGACTGCCCTAGTTCCAGTCCCCTCAAAATTCAATGTAGAATTTGTTTTCTGTCTAACAAGTAAATTGAGAAAAAGTCATAGGTAGGCTGGGTGGGTGGTCAAATGGGATCAACTGGATAATTCATCTTACATATTTCATTTCCCTCTTTTCCTTGTTCCATTAAATGAAGTTTCTGATAAGAATCCAAATACATGTAGGTACACACAATATGAAAATTCTCAAAAGGTACGGAGGAGGAAAGGGAGAAGGGGGGCAATTGTACTAAATGATGGACAATTGTAATGTTTATCAAAAATGTCATTCAGGATGACAACATGGAGGAAATACATTTGACAAAAAGAATCACTTTTTTGCAGTTTTCCAGCTGCCTTCTTCCATGTCACTCTTGTTGTTTCTCCAGCGAATGAGGAATACCATGGAAAGGTTTTGTATTTTCTGCGTACAAAGCCACTGGATGTGTGTGTGTGTGGATATTTTATTGATGTGTGTGTATGTATGAAGGAGGGACATGTGTATAAATACGATAGCCAGTTGAGTGCCTTCTCATAAAGTATGAAGTTGAAGAGGATTTTTATACGTATGGGAACCCACCAATTTACGGGTTGCTTTACTCCTAGCACAATAAAATAGGGTAAAATGGAACAGAAAGAGGAGCATGGTTTCGGAGACGGACAATATATTGTAATGACACATTAGGAACAGAGCCAGAATAAAATATATAAAATAATATCATATCATCATCATCGGTTATCATTGTTCCTTCTCCCTCGCTCTCAGTCAGACTTACGTAGTTGAAGTGGATAATTTTCTTGAGCAAGGAATGTCAGTGTGGGTAATACTTAATAAATAAAATTGGTTCCCGTCAAAAGCAAGGAACTCATCATGATTCAAACATTTGCGACTTTCTGCCGCCGATATCATAAAGCCACTAATTTTGCACAAGACAGTCCTTCATATCTATCTACTCCTTTGCCACAGTTAGGTCGGATTTCTCCTCACGATATGCCGTCTAGATTTCCTGCAGTCGCGGTGATAAATTCAAAAATCCTTAAATTTTTTTCGTCAACAAATCACAATGTTAAAAAAATTCATTGTGGCCAAAAAGTTCAAGTTTGACAATAAAACACATTTTTCTCATGATAATAGAGACTGGTCCATAATTACGAAGGCTGAAATTTTGGATTTTGACGAAAAATTGGTCAGACTACAATTTTTGAAATTTTGTCAAAATCCGAAGTTTCAACTTTTAAAATTACGAAACATTTTCTACTATCACGAGAATAATGTGTTTTAGTGTCAAACTTGAACTTTTTAGCCACAATGAATTTTTTAAAATTTTTGATTTGATGAAGAAAAAAATATAAGGATTTTTGAATTTACCACCGCGGCTACAGGAAATCTAGACGGAATATCGTGAGGAGAAATCCGACCTAACTGTGGCAAAGGAGTATCTTGTAGCCACAACACACACACACACACCCTCTCACTTATACTGGGCAGTCAATGCAGGAGGGACAGTCACAGTCATAGACAGAGAGAGATTATTGACAAATAATTTATTTCAACTATAGGAATTCTCATAGTCTCTCATTGCCAACCAGAAAAGTCCCATCATTTTGTCCTTTCCTCAAAAAGCGGAGTGGGGCTATGCTCCCTACATTATATTTGTATTGGATTAGTGCTAGACACACTCCAAAAAACTAAACATGGACACGAAGGACACAGTCCAAAAAGCCTTGTGATGTTCTACTGTATGTATATCCATTATGTATTCTCTGTCTTTATATATCATGCCGGAATTTTGTATGCTGACATGTGTCGCTTCCCTCCACTTGGTAGCATGACTTATTTTTCACTTTCTCCTGATTCATATTTTTTTAATAAAAAATCATATTCAATCGACTCATGTGCAAGAAGCGATTGAAATATAAAATGAAAATAATTTGTATACTAAACAATCCTTGGTAAGGAATTTTAATTTTTAAATGTATACCTATATTGTCCTGTATGGATTGACTTGGACATTTTAAATTTAGACTAAGGTAACTTTCTCGTTGTGTAAAAAAATTGACTTGAAAAGCTTTTACTTTTCAGCAAAATAGTGAATTGAATTTATTCGGATTTTACATATCGATCTAATGACAAAGTTGCCAAATGTTTTTCATCTTGTAAATTATAAAATAGTTTTCTTAAAAATCCACGTGAATAATTTAGATTCATACCACAATAAAAGTAAGTAGCCATTGGCTATTGGTACACTACTACTCACCTTTACTCTGATTATAGACATGAAAACTTTTCTCCTCTCCTCTCAACAGCCTATCATCATTATCATATATCCGTCCATGGATTTTTTTTCTTCTCTCTCCCTCCCTCTCTTCTTGAGAGTACTACTCTTATGTATACGTGTACACAATACACACAGTAAGTTTTTTACTCTTTCGTGTCTCCTTTTTGTGTAATAATATATCTCACAGAAAAGGAATACCTTTTTTAGACTGGCTTCGATTGACTCCAAGGGTGGCGACCAAAGTCCTCAAGTTAGAGTAACTTGAGTAACCAACCTGTCAATAATGATTAGACTGCACTGTGACAATAATTTTTTTCCGTGTGTGTGGGTGATAAATACAAAATTAATGTGCCCACATCTCCTCACTTTCCTGCACGTTCGTCTGTGTGTGTGTGTGTGTCAACGCATTTCCCTCATATTAAATTAAGTGTATGCGGATAATTTTCAAAAACTGTGTGTGCCTGTGTGATTATCCGAAGTTACTCACCACAGCTTTTTATTTTGAGCACATGCACATTGCAATGAAAGTGAAAACAAGACTCATTTCTAGATTCAATTTTCATAGCATTCAATAGTCAATAATTAAATTTTGCAAAAGACTAGAATATTTTCTTGGAAACTTGCATTTAAAAAATGATGATTAAAAATTAATTTCACAAAATCTCCATTCATAGGTAAAGTCTTTTTTACGCAAACGATAAATTCAGGAAGAGAAAATACAAACAAACTACACATTGTGATGTACTGCATTGAGACATGAAGAGAGAGAAAGAGAAATAGGGAAAGGGAATACTTTAATAATAATAAAAAATTGTACGAGTGAAAAGTAATTAACAGGGCGTTCCGTTTTTCATATTTCTGTGCCTCCTCCATTGAAAAGACATATAGAACAGTCATAGCTATAAAATAGATAAAAAGTCAGGAGTGTAAATACAAAAATATAACATTTGACGACGATTCGACCCGGGAGCATCCCTCCCTAACAAAATTCAACACATCCTCCAAGTCCACAAATACATAAACTCTGGATGACATTGTCCCCCTCACACACACACACACACACACAGTCAACGTATTTAAACATGCTTCTGTCGGTGTTTGTCAGGTTTGAACCGAGATATTGTCATGATACTAAGGAATATACCGTAGTTTTTGGAAGTTTGACAAGAGAGGTTGACACACATACAACCAGGGAGACAGCATGAACAGACACATGGAGAGAGAGAAGACTATACATGGAATATGATATGATGTGTGCACTGCTCTTTTTAAAATTTTTGACTGTTTGGTGTATTCCCAACTCATACTATATATTTCATACAATATTTAATATTAGTCAGAACACACACACTCCGGTGACTATTGATAAATAATACATGAAATTGAGGAGAGAGAAGGAGAAATAATATTTCAAATATGGATGATAAGTTGAGGTACAGTACAGTAGTACTGTACTGTACTGTACTTTACTTTACTGTAGTAGTAGTTGTTGTTATTCTGTGTGGTTTTCTTGTTGTGTTTTTGGATTGATAGATGAAGCAGAGGATAGTTACAAATGGAGCCTAGTATTGACATTCCTTCGTCTCGTTTCTTCTCTCCTGGTGTGTGTGTGTGTGTTGGCTCTCACTCGCGCTTGTCTCTCCTTTTTTGTATGTATTGTATAGAGGAGTGAGGAGGCTTTGAGAACACACACACAACACACACAGTGGACGCTTATAGCCCCGTAGGAGGTGCATTAGATTTGGCTGGAAGGAGGAGGAAGCGGCTGGTTGAACCAATGGCTAAAGCTTCTCGCCACTGATTGTGGGAATGGCGTATACTCAACTGGCTTGAAACTTCTCATCTCTCTCTCTCTCCCCCTTTCCTCCACTGTGTGTGTTTGTATATGCCTTCACATTTGTGGCTGTGCATACGACTGTGTGTGTGTAGAATACGTACGGTGTACTTGGGCGCTGAAGCCGCCTCTCTGTGTTCGTGTATGTTGGATGGATGGTGTGTGTGTGTGTTGAGAGGAGAGTAAATGTGATGGGGAGAGAAGTTGAGGGGCATTTGCTACAGACTACTTTCAGCTCTGAGGTTCTTAGAACCAAATAGTTTGACGAAGGAGCTAGACGTGCGGCTTTTGTGGTTCCATTAAGTGCGATTAGGACAAATTGACATCATGTGCTTCATTTTCTATTATTAGCCGTATTGTTCCCTCTCTTCTCTCTGTCAAATACACACACACAACCACCACTACAACTACTACACATTACACACTACACACACAACATACAGTACTACACACCACCACCACAACTGTGTGACTAACTGTGATCTTGTTGCTCTCCGGCATCATCATCATCATTACCATCTTGTTCCGATTTTTTTTTCTCTCTCCCTCTCCCTCTTAATTCACAACTTCCACGTCGTCGTCTTCGTTTAATTCTTCACTGTTGTTACTATCATTGTTGTTGTTGTTGTTTTGGACTTGTTTTTTTGGGAAGTGGAGGAAAAAAAACAACAGTATCATCATCAATACAATTTTATTGGGGTGAACCCCATTAACACCCTCATCATCGTGTCAGTTTGTTCAGTACACACTCTACATATGTGACACACACGCACAAATTATCCTTATATACAGTTTGCGGAGATTCCGGGAGAGAATTCAAAAATAGTATTGGAGAGAAGTGTTTTTGGATTGACACAAAAAGGAACGGATAAAAAACGGAGTGTGATGTTATAATTGGGAAATTGGAATAAGTGTGTTGAGGGATTACTGATAGTACACACATATAAAGTAATATTCCTTGCAAGACAACTGGATACTTTTTTTAAAAAAAATAAATTGATCATCCTCATGATCTGATCTCTCTCACTGTGGAAATTTTGCGAGAAAAATTTAATTCGGAGTGGAAGAGAGTCCAATTGTTGTTTCAACTACTACTACTATTACTACTACTGTTGTTCCTGTTCATCGTCAGTAAATATTGTTGTTCTTGTTGTCCTGTGGACGGAGAAGAAAAGTCAAAATATATTCTGTCTTAATTACAGTGTTCTTCAAAATAACGTACAACTCTTGGTGATCACTATAAAAAAAGAGGTGGACTTACCCAGGACTTGGATTGAAAAAAACAACGTGTGTTATTAATTTTTTTCTTTTGAGAAATTGATTTGGATAGTGCAATTTGACAAACTACTACCATCTTCTATTAATAAATGTTGGTGTACATTCCCTCACAAGTTTCGATTTTATAAATGGATTGATAATTTATATACCTCTGTCACCAAAAAAATTTGACTGACTGAAAAAATCGGAAGCTAAATTGTTATTTTTTCTTCCCTCACTAATTTAATTGTGATTTTTATTGTGTGTTCGTTTGTGGAAGAAGAATTGAGGAGAGTGAGGCGAGGAAGCGAGGATAATTAAAATTACAGTGTTGTTCAGCACTGTGTTACAACGTTGAACTTTGGTGATTTAGCTAGCCCGTTCCCGGGACTCGGACTGAGTAAGTTGTCACTTTTTTCACAGTGCAATTTTCATAGACTAGTTAAAAATACAATTATTATTTTTGATTAAATGACAGTGTGTGGCGAGACAAGACAAGACACAAGTTTTACCCCCTGCCCTTCTCCTCTTCGATATACACATTACTAATGTAACATTAGTGTCAAAAGGAGATTTGTGAGAAATTTTTAAAAAAATGACTGAGTGCAATTGGTTTCCCTACAGAAAATGTAAAGAAAAATTAAATTTGATAGACTCTCTTTGGTTTCTTTTTTCCCAAACTTATAGTGTGATCTTATTTCTAACAAGTTTTTTGTGTGAAAAATTGGCACAAGTATATTTGGTGTGTGTAGAGGGGGGGGGGGGAGCACATGTACGAGTAAATTACGGTGCTGTATAAAAAAGTCAAATACATAAATGATCTTCAAATATACGAGTGATGATTGTAGACAAAATTTTAATGAATTAAGACTGACATGTAGTGTAGATTCTAACTTGTTAGAAATCTTTAATGGATTTTTGAAAAATAGTATAAAAACATTAAATACTATCTAAGCATTGGATTTATAGCAATTGTGCGTACAACTGTACACAAGAAAATCCCATTATATTTGAAATTAGTAGTTACTAGTTATTGATGACAATTTTTTTAAAAAAAGCACGAGGTAGACTTTTATCCAAGGTTCAATTGAGGAATTTTGGTAGACAGACGTGTTTAATGACAACCGGTGGTGGTCCATTTTACATATTTTTGGTCTCCCAAAATTATTATTTAATGTGACCACATATTGAGCCACACATTCAGTCAAGTTAGTCTTTTCCGATAGGGAAAAATAGTATAATAAATTACGTCGTTATGTAAAATTTTTGTGGTTCAAGGGTAGTTTATATGACTGAAAGTCAGCTTCATTTATTCTATCCTTTTTTTTCCGTCATTTTATTGGTACCTTTTCAAATTGATCTATTGACGTCAGTCTATGGAGAATAATTAAATTCTGACAAGTTGCCGGCACGAGTCAAGTCTCGTGAGACCCTACTGTAAATTTGATTTCCTAAATAGCCTTCCCATTCGTTCGGAAGGGGTAGGGGAAGGAAGATGTAGGTCAATATAAATAAACACAAAAGTAGTTATTATCATAAACTAAAATGTGAAATAACCTTCTGATGCAAGTTGATGAGAGGGAGAGGTGTAGAAAACCCGGTTCGTAGCCTAGCCAGTTATCCAAAAAATGGAATGAAATAGTTGAAGGAGGTTTCAGTTCACGCATGGTACTAGTCAGCTGTCCAAAAAATTTCGTTTTTTTTCTATTTCATCACTAGTTCTATATAATTATAATATTTCGAAAGGAATACATAAATAAATGATGGTGTTGTTTTCTCAATCATGTTCAGTTCCAAAGTGTCTGTGTGCCCTGAAGGTTCCCTTCCTTCCTTTCCAATAAATTTTTTTTCTCCAGTTTAGCTCCCGTACCTCCTCCCTCCTTTTTTGATTAGGAACTTGACCACAGTCTTAAAGTTTTCATGTCAGTCAATCAGTTAGGAGGATCATCAAAATCTGATCTCAATTGAAGATGTTTTATTTGACAGGTTGTCTATGGTGTATTTGACTTTTTTGAAAATTCAATTTGGAAATCACACGCTATGCAATGCATGAATAACAGTATCAGATACTGAAAAATTCTTTGATATTTGGAAAACCATGTGTTTGTATTTGTGTCTTGTCTAGTGTAATGTCGTAAATTGTAGGGCATTTCAAGACCAATGTGTGTCGAAATGAAATGAGTTTGCAAAATACTTAATGTGACATTTTGATGATTGATTTAGGTCCTGTTCCCGCGGACGGGCTAGATGAGATGCAACATCAAAACAATGCATCTTCATACCGGGCAGCAGCCGCAGCTGCTGCCGTGGCCGCGTACCAAGAACAAAACTATCGGGCGGGCTACCCTTTCCCTCCGCAGAATCCGTATGCCGGATATCATCTTGGAACCCCTTACCCGCCTCAGTGCTCCTCACCGCCTAAAGATGGTAAAATATACAAATATACCAGTCACAATTTTCAATTTTGCTCAGTCGTCTGAAATTTTTGGTCTGTTCACAATTTTATAGTGCAAATGGAGTAGATTTAACTGCAAAGTTTTTGCACGTTGTTTACTCTAAATTTCTCCTACAAAAAATACGAGTATTAAAATTGGTTTTGCCAAACTAAATTTGTTTTTGATTCACTCTCAATTCAAAGATAGTCAACAATACAAAAAATTGTAGTAAGAATGAATGAGAGTTAGAACTACAGAGTGATTTTGAGAGTGTAAATAACAAGTAATGACAGTAGTACATAACCGAGAAAGAGAGAGAGAAGGAGTTCAATTAAAAACAATTTGCATAGACTATTAGATTTCGTGAGTGTGTGTGTACAAGAGACAATTGTAAACAATCAATCTAGTTGTCTCCATAGTGGTAATATAAAAGGTCAATGAGAGAGAGAGAGAGAGAGAACACGGATCAAAATTATAGTTATCTTCTTTACAAGTGCCTTTTCACCTCCATAGCACCTATTTAAATGGCCACAGTTGTACTGTACCCACAGTGAGAAGTTTGTACCCATATTATTACTTACACTTTGAGAGTTTAGATATAGGGCTGTCAAATCAAACAAGCATGGTTAGAATTGTAAATGAAATTTACCTCAAATTTCAACTCAAAAGTACTATCTCTCACACACTCACACTCACACTCTAAAAGAAAGAAAAAGTAAAATGCAATTGTCTGTCCACAAAACTCTCCACACACAGTGTTAAATATATATGCACATGCACAAACTTAAAATACACCTCTCTCTCCCCCCCCAAAAAAATCCTGGCAGGAGTGCAAGTTGCACTCTACATTTTCCTCTGTGTGTATATAATTTAATAAAAAAAAAAGACCTTTCTGTGACAGCTCTAATTAGGAAAATAAGGAGACCAACCTGTTATTATTTACATGCAGAGCAGATTATTAAATTTATCGCATCATTGTCTACTTGTTATTAATACTTTTTTTATACTACCTTGCACTACACTACTCACTCCGTAAATCTATTACACAATAATTCTCAAAACCCGCACTTACACACACACACACCACACACAAAAAACACACCCTACTCGTAGTCATCACATTGCATGATTTTGTGTAAATATCACAACTCGTGTCAAGAACACATACCACACACACATGAACGAATAAACTCCGCTTTTCCCTTCTTAACAGGACAATGCTTGATTTATGAATTAGTAATGAAAATCGTTTACCTATCATAGGTTATCTCCCTCTCCCCCGTAATATCATTTCACCCTCTCCCTCTCCGTGTTTACCCTCTTCCCTTCGTTCCCCTCAAATAATAGAACGGACTGGAAGTAACATTTTGTATAATATATTCATTCGTTCGGTAATAGAAGAAGGACAGTCCACACAGGCACACACACACACAACACATTTATTATAGATGTACACACACTGGGGAAAAAAATTAGGTTTCGTTTAATAAAAATCAACAAGCGGATTATGAGTAAATAATGAACAAGGAAAAAAGAGAGAATCTTTCTTTTGTTTGTTGCATGCTTTACTGTCTCGTCCTTTCTTCTCTCCCTCCCTCCTTTATACAATTAGCACCAAATCCCCACGGTATAATGTACAAATAAATGTGGTGTAGAATCATTTGAGGAAAAGAAATTTTTCGGTGATGTACCGTAAGAAAAATTCACCTCCCTCCGTCTCTCTCTCTCTCTTTTATTGACCATATCCCCATCTCATCTTCTACCACATACACTTACCACATGACAAAACAGCGATTTATAAAAAGAAAAAAGGAATATAATACACACACACACATTTTCTTTATAGTTATGGCTATAAGTTTAGAAATTGTCGGCTGTCCTATAGTAAGTTGAGAGGGAGGGAGAGGGTGCGTGTGTTTGTGTGTAAGTTTGAGAGTATTTTGTTTATTAAACGCTTTCATGGTGTGTAGGACGTACACGAAGATTGGTTGAGCATTCGGTATTTAGCTGGTTTGTATGAATGGATGAATGTACACGTTTTTTTCTCTCTTTCTCTCTCACTCTTGAGACGACTGAACGACTGAGCAGCAGTGAATTGTGTAGGAAGATGTAATACATGGATTTTTGTAATGTGATATGTAGAACCGAAAGAAGAGCCGGGAGGATTGCGTCTCAATGGGAAAGGAAAGAAGATGCGGAAACCTCGGACCATCTATTCCTCTTTACAGTTGCAGCAGCTGAATCGTCGTTTTCAACGTACTCAATATCTAGCTCTCCCTGAAAGGGCGGGTGAGAGACTCAATAAACATATTCTCTAGTTTTATTTTTCACATAAATTTTCTATTCCCTTTTTATTGTGACGTCACAGTTCAAGGGGGTGTTCATAATCAAAATGTGTTTTCTCCCAACTTTGTCTAGCTTCTTTTTTATTTGAGTTGTACATAATTTCTACAATTAAATTGAAAGTGTTGACACACCAATTATGAATTTTAAAGAATGTATTCTAAATTTTTATTCTATTTTTTTGGATTCCTCAGAACTCGCAGCCAGTTTGGGGCTAACTCAGACTCAGGTCAGTATCCTTTACTAAATTTATGTTGACCTTCCCTGTTTGTGCATATTTTGACAAGTCATTTGATCCAGTTGATTTCTAACATGTCAGAGTTAGAAATTCACTTGTCAGTGAATTTTTAAAGGGAATATTTCGTACAATCATCCAATATTGCACGACTAAAATGATTATTTGGAAACGTAACAAGTACACACTTGTGCCTCACTCAAAGAATAGATTTCATCAACTACAAATCACTTGACACAGATCTGTAAGGCCCATCTCACATGTTCATATGAAGAGAAGGAGTGTTTGGATAGACTGAAGGGTCCCTCTGTATACATATGAATTCTCGTAACATGCATCCAGTTTCTAGAGAAAGAAGGGAAAAAAGAGAGAATTGAAACTTTTACAAACTTAGCATCACGATGATTGTAGAGAGAGAGAGAGAGAGAAGAAAAAAAGGAAAAGGAAGATAAGGGGAGAGGTAAATATGTCTCAGATCATGTTATTCTCATTGAGGGTTTCCCTTAAGCTGCTCTTTTAAGTACCCCCGCCTCATTCGGTTTGTTGTGGGATTATCGTAAATCTCAAGTTTTTTCTTCTCTCTCTCTCTCACTCTCGTCTCTTCAAATTACCTTACAAGTGCCAAGTCCTTAAATTCAAAAAAATAATACTATTTCGTTCCCTTTTTCATGGGGTATTTTTTCTCACGCCGACCCTAAATTGCTACCATAATGTAGCAATTCAATTCAACTTAAGCTCTTTAGCAGCTTATTTAATTTACCAACTTGAGTTTTTACTAATTGAGTTTTTGGTCAAGTAATTCTTAAATCTTATTTCTTTCCCCCTCTTCTCTCCTTCCAAACACATAGACACATTTGTAAACACATTATACACACACACCTCAAACACGTACTCTTCGGTTACGATAACGTGTGTCTCTCTTGCCTTGCCTCCCTCCAACTTTTTTTCTCCATCCACAATGTTTAATTATAATTATATCCGCTTGAATTATTCTCTTCCCTTTAGATGAATCTTAACTCAATCTGAACTCTCAACAACTTTTACATTTGACTTATATTACCTTACATTACATTACCAACTAATTGAAATGCACAAAAAAATGAAGAACGTCTTTTAACCTTTTGCTCATCCCAAGATACAGGTAAATGGACTAGTAAGAAAGAGAGAGGGAGAGAAATTGGGCACAGCTCTTTCTCTGTCTTTACAGGCTATTAAATAGCCAGAGGATATTATGATCTAAAGAGAAAAAGAATCATTCTGATTGAAAAAATCAAAAAAGGTCCACACTGTAATACCCTCTATGCTTAAAAGTGTGTGTGTGGGGGAGGGGGGGGGGGGGTATGGAAAAAAATTTAAGGTTGGTCGCCGATCTGTTTCAGTTTTTTCGTTTTTTCCCCTTTACAACATCATACTAACTTCCATGCCTCGTGGACATGATCGTAAGAAGAGAGAGAGAGTATCGATTTAAATTCAATTTCAATGCTTGACTAGCGAGAGAGTTGAAGAATAGGGTTGATCGGGGCTATTGTGGCAGTTGGTATTTTGAAGGCAATGGGTGGAGTTTTTGAACCGAATTTTTTTCTGAATCTGTTCTCCGCACACTCCGTCACTATACACTAAAGTTTCAGTGCTTAACTAAATATGT
>WJFB01002584.1:0-18231 GCA_009870185.1 Pygmarrhopalites habei
TAATTTAATTATAATTAAATAAATATTTATTATATAAAATAATTATAATTTTCAGTCACAAACAAAAGGAACACACATTAACACATAAAATTCTTTTAATAGAAACTTTACATATTGAAAATATACTATGAAGTGTCCTGCTAACACACACTGTAAAGAGAGAGTGAGGAGAAATACATAATTAATAAAGTATTTTTGAATTGACATTATTGATTTTGTACAATAACTAAATCCATTTGCACATTACCTGGCAATTGTGTACATTTTCTAGATGTTGTATACATTCTCTAGATATTGTGTACATTCACTAGGTATTGTACACATTATCTACTCAGTGCAGACTAACTGCTACATATATACATCCATCCTCATCAAATCCTCAACTTTACCCTCCATTCATTTTCCACAGTGTGTAGTGTGTGCTTGTGTGTGTGTATGGATCGATTTGAGAGAGAAAGTCTCTCCCAAACTGAAGAGCTGAAGTTTGTCTAGAAGATTTCATTTTGAAATGATACATGGACACATAAAGTATGTATGGTGAAGGGTGTGTGTGAAATATCGTGTGAAAATTTAGAATCCATATGGTAAAGAATAGTAAAGATGGTAGGAGAGATGAAGGACCTTCTAAAGTCTTCAAAGTTAGGAGCCGGGTCTCGGGACGACTCTTTGCCAATTTCGATTTTTACATCTGTTGCCGAGGACTGGGACGGGAGGAAATCGCTCAGTCCCTCACCCCCAAATCCAGACAGGCCTATCGTCACTGGAACTGAGGTAGCCATTGGAACACCACGACTGGCACTACTTTCATCTGCAAACATTGGAAAAGAATTATCAAAACCAATGGAAGGAAATTATTTAACTATGTGTTCACAGACAAAATAATCTTCGTCACATCTCACCAAACCCAAAAACTCTTTTATGACCCTTTCAATTTTATTTAAACTTTGTAATGTGACAGGATTAATAGTCAGCAAAAAGGAAAATATAAAGTTTTGAGCTCACCAATTGCAACTGCACTTTTATTTTCTTGAGGTATAAGGCTTTGTTTCTGGGAATGAATTGGTGCTAAATTCGGGACTCCAGCTGGTCGAATTGTGCCCATAGACAGGGATTTCCTAGGGCCTTTTGCTCCGCTAAAATTCTGTGGACACAACGCACAAAATCCAATCCTCACATTATTGTCACATCCAAGAAGAGAGAAAAAAATAGTTGTCAAGGCTAAGGTAAGGACTTTTCCCTCCCTCATCTACTTGTATGTAACTACATGTAATACATACAGGAGTAAGGTACCCAACATCCTACGTTTACGATTCTCCTCCTGTATCCAGATATACGTACGTAATACAGGTATGTAAGTATAGACAAGAGAGACAGTATGGGTGAGTGCAAAATTCACAAGCCAAACTACAATACATATACACAAAGTGGTGAGATACACATCTCTGCATTTTCAACTTTTAACTTTTTGGCATGCCAACATGCTATCCCAGTAAGTATTTTAGTAGTAAGTAGTAGTAGAAAGGGACAGACAGACGGTCTCCAACTATTTTAAAGTTTGCAGTGGTCAGAGTAGTAGTAGTATTATACAGATATATAAATATAGTAGTAGACATTCCTCTCATTAAAAACTTCTCTGTGGTTCTCCAGTGTGGACAAACCCAAGTTTTTGTTGTGATAAAATTAAATGGTCCTCATTAGTGTTTAACTCTCCTCGATTCTTCATTATATAGGTTCATAATGGAAGGAACATTATTTAATGTACCAGTGTCATCCACAGCAAATTTTTCATGGAAGAGAATTAAATTAGAATCTTGTTCAAGTTTCCCATTCCTTTTTCATGGTACAAACAGTTGACACTTGTATGCACTTGCCTAGTCAGAAAAATAATGGGTTATTTGTGTATGTTCCTCCATGCAATTCAACATAATTTCTTGATTGCCCTGTCATTGTCAGGAATAGATCATAAATTATGTCTCTCATAATTGGAATTCAAAATCTAAATACCTTAGCCTGTCAGAAGAATTCATTTTTATGAAATTGTCCTTGATATCAAATTGGACACACACCCATTTAGCGTTTCAACCACAAACCCCCTAATTACTAGTTGCGACGCCATTCCTTATTGAATTACACAAATAGTTGTCCACAGTACTCTTCACAATGAGACATGTGAGTAAATCCATTATTGGTACACATTGCATTGCACACGGGTACAATTGTGTTGGTCATTGTACCCAACCGATTAGATCCAGACAATCTAGATCAAAGTCGAAGGAGAGATTTATATTGTACTGCTCTTTCTGTGTGTGAATTACATACATTTAAACATGAAAGAGAGAGCGAGAAAGTCTCAAGGAAAGGCAACGTGATTTGGTTGTACATTTCCTCCATTGTTTCTGAATGGAGATAAACGATCAATTACAATGTATTTTACCAACCAGCCGAGAATATAAAGAAAGAGTGAAAGAGAGAGAGACAAAAGAAACGGAAGTGAGTGTCCAGCCCTACTCTCCCTTCCCCTCCTCCTCCTCCCATATACACTTGTTCACATGGCAAAACAATCGACCGAATTAATGCAAAATCGATAAAGTTGTCTACACAAATATGAAGAATTTCGCGTACCATTATAATATAATGTCTCCCTTCTACCTCCACTACTTCTATAACATGTTTCTCTGCTAAGAGAGAGTATCGGATCCTCCTCCCGTTTACTGTACACAAGTGTGTTTTGTGGGAGAGATAATTCTTAGACAATCCCCAATTTTTGGAAATACATCTGCGTAAGGAGAGTATCGATTTCGTCTTTTCATAATACTGTAAAAGTCCTTTCGTTCAATTCCCCTCCCATCGAAAGACTGATAGTACTTCCAAAAAAGTTCGAATCCTTTGTGTACAACAAATATTTTGCTCAATATTGCTTTCACTACCACTGACTTTCTCTGTGTAGTAACTATCGTATTATTTAAAACATTTCTTTCGAATATTAAATACAATCCCGACATGCAGTCCTGCACAGACACCAAAGAGACAAAAAGTAAAAAATTTGGAATATACCATTAAATTCAAAGTCTTTCCTCCTCCATAACATTATTGTCCACATGCACACACAACACTTTCACCAAGAAAGAAAGTAAGCAAAAAATCATTTTTGCAATTTTCCTGGCTACTATTAATACTGGAACTCCTCCTGCAATTTACGCTCAAGTTGAACAATGAAAATGTTATTTTTCTCTCTCTCTGAACATATGATGCACTAGGAAGAAAAGATATCAGTCGTCCGAAGTATGGCTTCCATATTGAATCTATTAGTCAGTCACGCAACATTTTCAGTGAGAAGGTATCAGTAGAAACAGACAGACAGACAAGTGTGTCTGTGTACATATATACTCTCCTGTCCCTGTCCGTAATTCAAATATGCATATGATATATGTGTACACAAATGACCTGTAAAATGGACACGAAAAGTACACACACACAAGTTGACCATAATGTACCGTCATCATTTCCACTCTCCACAATGTCCCTACTTAAGTATTTCACGCAGAGAGAAAATCCAAAAAAACTTTCTCCCTTCCCCTTCCTCTCCATTTTCTCCTCAGAGGAGGAGACAGACGGCGCACGGTCCACCCCGACTCCAGAGAAAATGACAATGACCATACCCTTGCCTTTTACTTTGTTTACCTACTGCTACGTTGCTACTTAAATTTTCACAAAAAGGGAGTATGGCTTATGAGGACAATCGTTGACAAGTACGATGCAGAAAAAGCACACAAAAATCAAGAGTGAATACTTTTCCGTATGGGAATATCTCAAAATTCAAAGACAAACAAATGAAATCAATTGCAAAGCACATGCAAAGTAGACTACTAATAACTGTCATGTTCAGTCAAAAAAACTACTGAGAGAGTGTGAGAGAGAGGGTTTGTAAATAATGTCTTCTCTTAAATGCAATTTTATACAGTGAAAATGATGAACTGTGACCCCTGACAGCTTTATGCACTGACTATAAAAAATTTGTTTCTGACAGGGTTAATAATATCCCACGTGTATGTATACTTTAGTACATAACTAGTTTATTAGAATACTAGGAGAAGGAATGGATGAATGGAAAATATCGAGAGCTGAAAGAAAAGAGATGCAGACTGATTAATGATGTAGTTAGTAGTGGAACTGACCGTGGAGCGAGAGTCATTGGCTTCATACGCCGTACTGGACTTGGATAACCAGTCAGAACTTCTGTTAGCTAAGTCTGGATGTTTTTTCCTTCTGGGAAAATCACAAAGAAAAGTCTATTTTTGTTCTTTGAAAGTTCTATACTCCTTCTGTTCAAATTCTGATCTCATATTTCTTTTTTTTGTTTGTACAAATTTTTTTGACGGGAAATAAAAATTATGGATAAGAAAAAAGGTTTTCTAAATTCATTACCTGGGAAATGATGGCTCTCCCGGTCGTCCTTTAAAATTATAAATGATGGAAATATTTTATAATGATTGTACAACTAATTATATTTTCAACTCTCGTTCTCTCATCCCTGTCCCTTTTAGTCTATGTCCCTCTCCCTCTCCCTGTCCATAGTCTAATATCTCCTTTTTTATATTTCTTTACACTCTCCTCCTCCAAAACACTGCATCAATTTCTCTACTCTCATCAAAAATTTTGCACACATAGAAGCGTCTCTGTTCAGTACAGAGAGAAATAGACACACACATTCAGAAAAAACGGACTAGACACTCATCTTTATTCTATGTACTTATAACTATGGATGAAAAAAAAGAAGTACAAAAGTCAGTTTCCACACGGACAGAAAAAATGGTGGTAGGGAGGAGGAGGAAAGAGGAGAAAATGAAAATGGAGAAAAAGAGGACGACCATTTAGCACCCTTTCAAATATGTACCTTGGGTACGACAACGTAGAATTAATACTTTCTATACAACACTACCCACCACCATCATCATCACCATTTTACATAATACTAATAATAATACAAGGCTAAAAAAATGTATTCACAGATCGTTACACGAAATCCATTCTAAAAACCTCCTCTCCCCCTTCTACAGTACATTACATTACATCACATAATTAATAAGTGTGAGAGAGACTGTAGCCCAAAAAAAGTACATTTTTATAAAGTATGGAGAACATTTAAGGTAGCATGATGGGAAATACATTTTTTAAACGTGGAAATGACTAATTTTATAGTGGATTAGAGAAAGGAAGAGAAGAAGAAAGAGAGAAAGTAGTAATAGTAATAAAATAACCGTCAAGTGTACATACGTATGTGTAGAATTACTCTAGCTGACATACATAATGGTTGACTGAGCTATTCATAGTCATATGGTAGGTTTTACCAAGACATTTTTGGAATCTCATTGTACCTTTCCAGCATGCATTCACCACCATTTATCCAGGAGGAGGGAAAGAGGAGGAAAAAATAAGGGTATGTACTGTAGGCTTAGGAGGAGAAGTAGACTTTCCCCTCATTTCTATCAGCATAAATAGATGCTTTTATGAACTTATAATGCACCATATGAACTCTCTCTACTCTCTTTTCCTATATACGTCCTCATTCCTGGAGATATAACCTGGTAGTTAGTGGGAGGGGGGGGAGAAAAATTGTATTTTGTAAAGTTAGAACATGGAGGGAAAAATGTGGCTCTCTGCAGGATAGACGGGACAGAAGAAGGGATGTTGGATGTGGATGCGGGAATTAATAATAGTTGAGCATTGTCAGGGGAAGAGGGATGCCCTCACCCAAATTGGAATATACAATTCCTATTTTGGATATTAATCCTACTTCCCCCTCACTCCCTATGTGTCCGTGTACTTGTAGTGTGTGTGAGGGAGAGGGGCTCTTACACTCTGATCTGTACAATTGAGGATTGAGCTGTTGTGTGTGTGTGTGTTCCCTACGGAATAATCCCTACATACTTTTATTGTAACAAGGGTATTTCGTCCCCTTCAATCACTATTACACAATCTCTCACTTATTGAGGTACACTCCCCATGTAAAAGCTCTGTGGAGGAGTTGGAAAAAGAATCATTATTACGTGTGTGTGTGGGATAGTCCTGTATGTATACAGTATACACCACTTTAGGACATTTTGTGGTGTCTTTTGGATTTTGTGTTGACACACTCCTACACACACACACGGTGACTGTGACTGTGAAGTACGAGGGGATAAATCAGAGTGCAATTTCAAATATTTGTACTCCTTCTCCAGGATTACAATGGGGATTGTGATAATTATGAGGATTCGAGTTGTGAGGCTATCCTCCTCCCCTCCTCCTCCGCGATCTGCTCTGAACAAATAATAGATGATACTTTTGCCGTTTTCCCCAGCAATTTCCTCAGCCCCACCACCACAACTTGAAATTGAGGAAGGAAGAAGAGACTCTTTTTTTACAGTCTGTCTTACCCCTATCCACAACTTAGCTAGTATTTGTAATGGTCTCACTCTACCCATCCATCCCAATTCACACACACACGTACACACAGATACATATGCGTGTCTTGTGAGGAAAAGGGGAAGATAAGACCATGGTTCAATACAATCGAATGTCTATACAGAGTCAAGTTTCAAGTCGTTCAAGTATTTTCTCTACAGGAGGTGAGTTCCCTTCCACCTTCACCTCCACAATCCACAATCAAAGTGTAAAGGTGTGTTCCTACGTGTGTGTGAGAGAGAGAAAGGGGAAATACATGTATAAAGCCAGCATGATGAGAATTTCTCCTGTCTCATGTCTACTTTTCCCTGGACTGTAACCCACAGACAAGCATGCCCCTGGCCAGTATTTTCCCTACCTTGAAGAACATTAAAACTTTCCAGATAAATAAATAAATTTTTCTCTTAAGCTCTATTTTTGCAGTTCGGTTCTCAGTCGAATCGATTTTTGTACGAGTTTTTTCCCTCTCCCTTTCTTTACATCTCCGTCCCCTCCTTTCACTGAGAGAGAGACAGACAGACAGAGAGCCAGATCTGTGGATTCTGTCTGGTTTGTATGGACTGAGCATTTGTTCATGTTTAGTAAGGATCTAAGTGTGGGCTCAGAGGATCCTTTTTTGAGAGCCTCCACCCCCTCCCTCCCTGTCTAATATTATAAATTACCTAGTGGGCTCTTTCATGGATTAAACACGCAGCACACACAAACACGACAGTCCCTGTACTCCCTTTCCCTGTCATGTCCAATATGAGAAAAAATGTAAATTGAAAGAGTCATCTCACACGTGAGAACGAGGAGGAGAGACTGTAGAAATTGTCTGTGTGTCTGTGTGGGGGATCTTTGAACTCATGAATTTTAATACAATTTTTGTGGAGGACAATTAAACAATTATGTATGCAGTTGGGCAGAGTTGAGGTGTGAGGTGAATCCCTGAATAATGAATCGAGTTGAAATGGGAGAAAGGAGAGAAGAACCACACACACACACAACCGTCCGAAATAATTGTGAGGAATTTCTATTTTAGGACAGAAATGGAAAGACGCTAATGCGGACGCTGCACCTACACTCTGCACATCTCCTCCATTGTCTGTGAGACAGATTTTGAGAGCAAGAATAGAGGAAAATAGAGAAAGACTGTATGTACATGGTAATATTTACTGCAACAAAGAATTCTTAAAAAGGAATGGGTCTGTACCCTCCCTTTCTCTTTCTCCACAGTCTTTTATGAAAGATAAACTCACTCCTCAAAAATTTTCCAAGGACACACTCAACCAAATTAACTCAGCTCATTTTCTCCTGTTATACCTAGACGACCGTAAATTGTGAATAAAAAGAGATGGACAATGGAGGAGAAAGGGAGGAGGGAATAGGGATCATTAAATTGACAATCTCGCTTTTTAATCATCCATCCCACTGTCTTATCATAAATTTTGTAATTTTGGAAGTTAAAAACTAGAGAAATTAAACAAACCAAATAGACACACATCATGCACCAGTGACCATTCACAGCAACAACAATGACAACAAAAGTTTTTTTCTCTATCTCATTTTTCTCACATACGTCTCTCTCTTCTGTCGTTGGTGGGGGTAGTGTGTGCGGGCTCTTCTTCTCCTCCCTCTCTTCTTCCCCTTTCTTTATCTCACACTCTTACATGAATAAATAATAATCTTCATTGTGAAACTTTGTGTGTGGTCACAATAACAGTGAAACTGAAAGTGTCGTGGACAACACAAGCAGGAGAAAGAAATTGAGTTTTGTCAATTAAGGTGATGTAATTTGAGAAAGGGGAAATGAAGAAAATGGTCATAAATGATGTGAGTCGTTGATTAAACTACACGTTCCTACAAAGAACTAGAATATTACAAACACAACACAGTGAGAGAGAGAGAGTAATCCACACAGCCTCTCTCTTGCTCTACAACTCAAGGTCGTCGGAGGATCGGCAGCTTGAGGATTGAGAATGACGATGACTTTTGGTGAGGAGATCACAAAAATTGCCAAACTTTGCACACAGAGTTGATTGCACAAGTCAACGGAGGAAGGGAAAGGGTAAAGAGAAGAGAGAGTATGCAGAAATAACTTCATTCGTGTGTGTGTGCACTCACTTTACATTGTACATTGGCACTGGCTCACTGGCGGTTGCCATTAATGTAACAAAATGCATTTTCTCTGTACAGACACTCTCACTACACACTCAACTTTTAGAGTCAGACACACACACGTGTGTGTGTAACGTTTGTACATGGGGAGATGGTATGTGGGACAGTGTAGGCTGTACATGTCTGTGTGTGTGAAATAGGTATTCTCACAAATCTAGTACAATTTGAGATTACAGAGGCCAAAAGGAAAGGAGTGGCTGGACCTCAAGAATCTCATCCCAGGCTCTGAAAAAACAGCAGCATTGCTTCACTACTCCAAAGAGTTGGCCGTCTTGATTGTCGTGCACAATTAAATCTCTATGAGCATTTAATATTAAATGACATTTGTGAACGTCCTCCTCTCTATCTCCATTGCACATATCAGACTGTGGCTGAGGAGTAAGGCAGTCAGGAAGACTCTTTGATATTTGATGGCGGATGTTGTTTGAACACACACACACACACCACGAAAAGTTGAGAAGAGTAGACATTCTGAATTTTGTCTCATCACACAATCTATTACATTGTACTGGTATTCATTGTTTGGGTGTGTACAGTGTATCCATCAAGGAGGAGGAGATGATGATGATGTACCTTGAGGAAAACTTCCACTTCCCCGTCGAGATCTTCTCTTTAGGAAATACAACACACACACATACACGAAGAGAGGGACGAGAGAAGAGAGAGAGAAACATTTTGATTCAAAATTGAACACACACACAGTCTGTCTAGCACATGTACGTAGTAAGGAGTAAAAGAATCATTTTGGAACAGGGATACTTCTACAATACATACAACTACTTGTATACATATTTGATTGAGGAAATCTTGTCTCTCATCCATCCAGTATGGATTTGTTGAATAAAATACAAATACTTTCTCTCTACACATGAACCATAATACAATTTTTTTTGTGTGTGGAGGTGGTGGTTCTCCTCCTCTTCAGTTTCTCTACTGAAAGTATTTGAGTATATCTGAACCACCTTCTGTTACTTATATTCGTACATATTTTTGAAGAACAATTTAAAGAATGAATTTATACAGCATAAGGATTTTTGAGACGCACAAAAATAATATTTTTATTCTGCTGGAAGAGAGAGAAAGACAAGTGAAGATGGATAATAGTAAAGGGAAAATGTAGTTACCTGGCAAAGTAGAGAGTTGATCCGAACGAGATTGACTAGCAGGCTGTCGAATTACTGGTGGTTGAGTGACGGAAGAGTCAGAAGAGCCGACGTATTCATGCCATTGGAAAGTACTTCGATACTCTGTGTGTAACTAAATAACAACAACAACAGAAAACAAGGTTTGTACACAATAAAATATGTTACTCTTTTTTGCAGAAAGGGAGAGAACAATTTGTTGAGTTGTTCTCAAAATAAAATGTCTAGTATTATAGCTACAAACAAATTACATGTGAATTATTGTGATTTCGAAAGTTTTTCTTTCTTTGAAGGAATGGAGCGGAACTGAACTGCATGTATAATACTGTGTATCGACTGTATTTAAGATTGGAGAGGCTTGGAATGGGGTTGACTGTGTGACTCTCACCAACTTTCTTTCCTTTCTTTCTTCAACTTGAAAAATAGAGGAGTGACAGGGAGGAGAAATGGGTAAAAAGGAAAATCAGTGGGAGGAGAAAACACACAACTCGTACGGTAAAATATGTAATGGACAGTTTTCCTCTGACCTCATGAGAGAACAACAAAAAAGATTTTTGTTTTTCCCTTCTTCTTCAAGATACGTACAGACTGAAGAGATTCAGTTGAGTGTTAACGTACTCCATTCCTTTTGTTCAATGTAAATCTTAATATAAAATATTTTTCCAACAAATGGTCAACGGGTGATTATTAATATTCTTTACTTTCTTTATATTGTAGTATGTAATAACAAAAAAATTCTTACCGGAAAGTCCGGGATAGAGGGACAAACACGACAGAAATTCCAAAATGAACTGATCATTAGACTAAATGCACTGGAATCCTCTTTTTCTCTTTATAATATAATACAATATATATTAGGATATATATGTATATATACAGAAAGAGAGAGAGAGTGAGTGTGTGTGTGGTAGCACTTTTTTTTCGTTGAACAATCCAAACAATCCAAACAACTTGAAATGACGAAGATAAACGTCTGCAGTTTTCAGCCTAAACTATTTTCCTGTTATTTTATATCTGTATATTCTCCGTCCTTTCCCTTCCTCTCTCTTTCTTTAACAGTCGTGGTAACAAAAAGTTGGAGGAGGTGGAGGAGGAGGAGGTGGAGGGGTTTGTAGTTTATATTGGCCTTATGGTGATCCAGTGAACAGTTGAGTGACCGGTTGGGACTAGAAAAAATGTTTCAAGATTACAGTACAATCCAGGCCAAGAAGAAAAGGAGAAGAGGAGGAGGTAAAGACTCGATTGCAAAATGAGAAAAAAAAATTTTTCCCCGATTGCAGAACCTGTTCAAGGAAAAAGCTTGTCAAACAGAGCTGCTTCATCTTGCTTCAAAGAAAGTTCACATCGCATACGAGTTGACTGGGCTATGAGTAAGAGAGTGTGTGTGGTGAGTCGACGCCGACTCCGAATTCATCTGTTCAACCATTTTCCTTCTCTCCCCGAATTTCTCCCTCTCTCCCTCTCTTTCACTGAAAGTCTTTTTCCCCCTTTCCTTTTTCACTTTTCCCGTCTGCACCAAAGCAAGGGAGTATAATATTATATGTGTAACCGGGTTTTCCCAGGCATGTATGTACACTCCTCCAGACAAACACCAGATCGATCAGCCGATGCCGACTCTCTCTCTCTCTCTATTCCATACACCAATGTCCTTCTTTTACCTTTATCTTTTATACCATCCCCGAACCTCCAACTACTTCAACTTGGCCTCTCTCTCTCTCACTCTCTGTCGTTCACAAAATCCCTAGTTTACTACTAGTCAGCTTTAACATTTTAAATAATCTTTCCGTCTGGAGTCTGAAAAAAAAGTCAGACTTTTTCTCTTCTTAATATGTATTTTAGGTGTTGATCTACTCTACTCTATGTAGTTGTAGGTTAAACTGGAGGCTTAAGACGGCTTAAAAGTTAACTGGAATATAATATCGTTGTGTGTGTGTGTGTATGTAATGTATGTAAAGAGAGAAGGGTGTATACTACATAATATTATTCTCCTTAGACTTAAATTTGCATATGATCTCAGCAACTAGTTCTCTCTCTCCCACCCGCACCCTCTCATTCTGTACAATATGGATTATATTTAAGTGGTGTGTGCCAATTCTTAAGTGCACACTGTGTTAATGGGAATGACCCGACAGCCTTTTTCTCACTTTTGTCTCTCTGTATGTGTCTATAAGCTCTTTCTAGTGTTATGCACTTGTACAATTGTCCTTTTCACTTTTCTGCTGCATACATTTACATAGGATAGTAATTACTATATGCAAGGATGACAGGCTTCTTTATGAATTGTTTTGATGTTGACTTAGAAAGATTTTGTCTGGAGACACACACATCACGGGACCATCGTTCTGGAGGTGGAGGAACCACACTATTTTATCGGAGTACATTGTGAAGCTAAACTCCTTTGGCTCCACTCCACTACAAGTTTCAGCTCATGTTTAATGCATCTTTTATTTCAGCAAGGGAAAGTCCATCTTGTATACTGTCCCTACTCAAGTCCAAGTGGATATACATAAAAAGGAAAGGACATTCTTAGACACAATGGAATTCTATCCAGCCATGGTTCACTCAACAACTTGCATTGAAAATCCATGGAGTGAAATGACAAACCAATCAACTCTGATCAGAATTATGCATCTGGGTACAACTCATCACTATGATTAGGAAGAAATCACATTGCTTTACATTTTGAACACTTTAGGATATAGAATCTTCAAACGGAGTCAAATACTCTGACCAGTTCAATAGCGGAAGTTGAAGCCAATCTTTTTCATCTGTCACTTTCCAATTAGATTCAAAAGTAGTCATATAAACTAAAAATATGGGTACATATGGTGTTTCCCTGTACGAGTATGTGAACAAGTTGATTCATGTCACATTGCTCCAGATGCATGCATAATTTTTGAGGAGGAATTTTGTATGTACACCTGGACTGAGTCAAAATTCCAAGTTAAATGCTTTATCGGTTTTTTGTCTACGAAAGAATATAAAAGTTCAAGACATTGCAAATTCTCAAAGTCTGGAGAAGGATTCAAATGTCGTTGCATCGTTATTATTGCCCTCTGAAGCTAAAAAAGTCTTTTCTTTGTTCCGGAAAACTAAAAAACCCGTAGTAATGTCACGAGTCGACTATAATGTACAGTAGTTTGTCGTTACGTTGACATATATAAGCTAGATTCTCAGATTTTCCGCATGATTAGCGACCTAATCTAACTCACTCACATTTTACTTCTTCTTTTTTTTAAAAAAAAGTTACTCTTTACTCCTATGTACTCAAAGTAGGAAAAGTACAAGGTTACATTCACAGCTCGAGTAATTTCCGAAGGAATTCGAAACTTACGTAAAGTAAGGGCTTAATGAAGATAATATTACATGAATTTATGCATGGAAAAAGAAATGTTTAATACATACCTACCCTGCTTGAACTTCACAAGGAGGAGAAAGTTCACATAATCTTTAATGCATAAACTAGAATATGACCAAAAATACGGGGGGAAAACTTGTGCTTTGTGTTTTTTCGTAGACAGAAACCTTTCGTCGAACATATGTGTATGAGGATCATAGACAAAAATTTAAATAACCTAGACACACCAAAAATGTAGTGACGTGGCAAGGAACACACAAAATTAATAAAAAGGGTGAAAGTCAGAGAAAGTTGTCAGAAAACTATTTTGCTATAAAGAAGAGCTAATAAAAAATATCAATGTAATACAGGGAGCTGTGTACTGTAGAGAAAGTACAAATATCAAAACTGAATGATTTTTTTGCGAGTAAAAGTCCAAATTTCAAAATGGTCAAACTTTTTTAAGAATCTCTTTTAGTTATATTTCAGGAAGAAAGTCCAGCGTCACTATTTATGATACTTTAGTTATTTTAAATAAAAGTTAATTTATTTCTGTAACACCATGTCGGCTCACTTCTCCTTCATCGACAATAATATTGTTGATGTTATTGCAGCTTACAGTAAATAACATAATCTGACATGTATTTGTCTAAAACACAGTGAACAGTTAAACGATTGTGATAGATACATGACGCGTACTATATATATATAATATAATATCAACGGATAAAGTTAAGATTGAACATTTTGTTATTTAAAAAATAGTGAGATTGACAAGGTTGACTACCACGAACAACTGACAGAAAAATTTTCGTAATATGACTGTGACTCAATTTTTAAAAGACTGAAACAAGTTCCCTTCATATATAATTTTCTCCGACACACATTTTCCATGTAAATAGTCAAATTTGTCAATCTCTCTAATCAGTATAGGATTAACACAGTGAATGGTAGTCCCCCAGTTTTCCCTTCTAATGGAAAACTAAGGGTAGCTACACAATAACACTCTCTTTGAAATGCTTTGCTGGCATTTAAATTATACTCTCTAACAGCGAAATTAGTTTCTATAATAGTAGGTAATTGTTCTTCAACAGCAATAAACGCACAGCGCTCACATCTGTAATCTTATATAATAGTATATGATGACTCTATTAGAATCATTTCAATAAATATAATTATTATTTTATTATATTTCTAAGCAACAGTACTACTGATGAATTAATATTATGTAATAAGTCATATAGATTCTTTTTTTCAGTGCATATTTCTATCCCTAAAATTCGGTCACATTTCACTACAAGCTTTTACACGGGACAAGTAGCATTCTGACAAGACATTTACGATTCAACCCCTTCCAGGAGTTCCTCAAGAGAACAGGGCACCAAAACTATGAGAATGTCAAAATTTGTATCTATGTGAAGGAATATTTGGCTTTCCTAGCGATGGGTAATTGTACAGATTTGTTTCACTAACTATAACCTAACAACATATGGCATTTATGTAATGAGAATATCACTTTAGCAGTGCTAGTATACAAGTTCCTAAAATGTTGATGCAAATTAGAATTCGACTCACGACTCCAACAAATAAATCTGTCACATTTGCCTAACAACCTGACAATATCATTTCAGTAAAGCTCTCAAAAAAATTTTTGAGTTGGAACCAATTTTTTGAAACAAGAATAGAGGAAAATACACATTATCAACTGTGCATTCAGAAGTGAATAATAGAGACCGATTTTCCCAATTTTTATTGCTTTGAGAATGTATAATCTCCTAATAAGGACAGCATGGCTGTCGTCTTTTTTATATATATTGAATTGAAAACGGCAAATATGTGTGCTTACAGAAACTGTTTTGCAAATAACCAATCACCAAGTTCCAACATTTTTGGATATCAAGCTTTTGACATTTCAATTCGATGGATACTGAGATTCTATCATAATGTAGGCCCTACAATGGTAGTCAATAACGTAACGAAGAGTCTGAACTATTGTACGATTAAAAAAGGTGTAACATCACTGGTAACTTTCTTTCTTGAATATTAGGTTAATTGCTTGAAGTACATTAGTTGTAGTATAGTCAGGTTCCCTCAGTTTCTCTTCCACTGGGAGGAAATCCCTTGGCGAGTGATCCAATAGACTTTCCTCACGATCTTGTGAGTAGACACCAGTCTATAAATTCGAGTCATATTATTATCATTATCTAAGATAATTAGTATAGGAACAGAAACACATCAAATTAGTTGTGTGAGATTGACTTACTTCAACAAGAACACTGAAGCATTGTTCTGTCTCTAAACATTCTTGGTTAGGATCTCCTCCAAGGAGACTGTTTCAAAAGATTTACCAAATTTCAATACACAAAAAACACCAACATTTATTGCATATTATACACTATCATGAAAGTAAATTTGACTCACTTGTGAATATTTCTAGCTCCAAGAGCAACTGATCTTTTTGCTGTGCTATTTGCTTGTGAACGTCGTTCACATAAGTACAGGTACTGGTTGTACAGGTTTGACCCAAAAATGTCAGTGTTTACATTATCCCTGGATTTTTTAAAAAGAAAATACAGAATGAACATAAATATAAATGCTAGAAATATAAAGCAACAAATCGTATGACAAATTCCTTATTCTTTTACCCGACGGCATACAACCGTTTGATAGGTTCGTTAACACCAATACGTCTTGCATGTTGTACGACCATCCTTTCCGCATGAAAATATGTAATTTCACTGGGTTTCCCTGAGGAAATAGAATATAGTTATAACGCTAATCTGTACATGCAGGAAACTCGTGCAGAGTTGCAAACATATTATACTGATTATATTAATATTAATATACAGTATTTTGTTCAAATAGAAAAGAATTCCCCCCTCACCTATAAGAGCACTGTAAACTAAATCTTCCCCAGTTATCTAAAAGACAAACAAATAAAATGTGTCAACATTTATTATGAAGATATGAACTCACAATGCTAGTAATAAGAATAAAATACGGAGTCTTCACCTTTTTATATAGATTTTCTAAACAGACGAGGAAAGCTCCATGACCAAACCGAGGCATACAGGCCTCAGCCATCCACTGCAAATCCATGTTACCTACAGTTCGAAATAATATTTTTTTATGTTGTCTCCATAATAATTGTCTTTCTCCTTGAATTGTCGACTCACAAGCCAAAATTGGTATATGAGGTCTTGGTGCACTCCTCGGGACATTGTCTTCCGTGGGCAGACCTAGATAAATCAGTGAAGGTATTACACATATGTTATACATATCTACAGGAACCAAAACTTGAGAGAGAATTTACTACTCGATGTAAAACAAACAACAAGTATAATGTGCGCATCCTTCTTACCGTTTGTCATGATTACGTCGATCAGTAACTGTAATGCAGTTTCCCACCTAATAGAAAAGAAACACTTTAGATTGAGTCTTTGACAAATAATAATCTTCACGTAGTCGTCATCAAATACCTTATCGGTTCTCCAAATAAGACAATTGCTTCTATTCGTGGGAAATAGTCTTGTAAATGTGACGGCTAGAAAAACAAATAGAAATTCAACAATGGTTTGATTGATCAAGAAACTTTGAACATATCATTGTTAACTCTTACAACGGAAACGCGTCTTTTATGATCCACGGCATCCAGTACCTGCAAGAATTTAAAACGGATTCAATCACTGATGCATTCACAAGTACGATACAGAATAAAAAACAAAGAAAAAGGAAACTGACCGGAAAGGCTGTCCGAAGTTCATCTGTGAAAATGAACGGAGGGAAGATAGATTGCATACAAAACATATCGCGTCATAATGAATACACACTTGAGGCATATGCTGCCTGCATAGTTTATTTTATAGCGAAAAAGCTGTTACTTACCAAGTGTTGTCACTTTAGTAAAGCCTATTACAATGAAATTCAGCATAGTAAGTAACGATTCATAATCAAAATTAGCAAATTATTACTCAACAAATGTAAGCCATAGCTATAGCACAAACCTAAGTTTCTCGCAATGTCTGACACGGGGCCCTGGCCACAGACTTTAAAAAGAAACGCATATCAAAGTTGTGAACTTGCCTGGAAGTATAGATATTGCTGTTCAAAATTAACATACCAAGAACTCTTTTATCATGATAATTGCGAAACATTTTGAGGGGGGAATGGGACATGACAACTTGGTCTTCCTCGACCTACGGAAACAGTATCACATATACTAAATTGTTTATAAAAATGATAGATATTTTTACTTAGCCAATGGTAAGTACCTCAACACCAAGCCACTCTGAAAGTTGCTTTGCTTTGTCATGCCTTAAGAGATTACCAGCGTTTGTCACGAAAACTGTAGGGATTCGGAAATTCCCATTATGATCCAGTAGCTTGGCATTTCCGAAATTCGGGTCATTATGAAATAATAAAGAGACAATCTTATTAGCTTTGAGTTGTACACAATGCATTAACTAAGAACGACTATTATGGAAAATACCATACCTTACGAAATGCATCGGGAGCAAAAGGAAGTACCTAATGAATCAAAACAAAACCGATTGAATTTCATAAAATTTGGACATGTTCCATAGTTTTGTGACTGTTTGTTCTTCTACGATACGTCAACATTTTCGCCTTACCTTTCTCCCTCTGAAACAAAAGTTGCAACAAATCACAATTTCAATATTGACTGAAACCCATATCTATACATTTAATATTTATATATATATCTAGAAATTTTGAAAACTACATACCTCACGATCACCCCATCGATATCAAACAAAAGTCCAAAATTTACTGGCTAGAATATATAAACATGGTCAACATAAAAACAGACTCGTGATTAATATTTAGTCGATTATGTAACATTAATCTTTACCTTTAAACTTTGACTGGAGAATAATCTTCTCGAAAGCAATTTTGAATTTATGTTCAGTGGACCACTGGGTTCCAGGAAAAGTTCAAACAATTTCGGTTTTATAGGTTTTGACAAGTGGCACCACCGTAATGCCATACCTTTGATCTGGTTTTTAATTAAACCCCAAATTTCCGAATAATTAAAATTTTCTCAGCAACAGTTTCTACAGTTTGTTCAAAAATTCGACTGAGGGAAAACTACACAAAATAATCTATACAGATTTCCTTGATCAAAGGCACTAA
>WJFB01002585.1:0-18226 GCA_009870185.1 Pygmarrhopalites habei
TGAATTTCTCTCTCCTTAGAAGGCGGAGCAAACATTTGAACTTGCTCATTTGCCACCCTTCTGCCAAGAGAGTCTCACCGTCCGAAAGAGAGGACAGGGTTCGAGAATTATTTGCTATACAATACATACACTCTCTAACTAGGCAAAACATTTGTGTATTATCCTTTTGGATATTAGTAAGATACTACTACTGCTACTTAATGAGGATGACATGTTAGGCTGACTGTCGTCGAGATTCGACTTCATATTCAATAATACTTGAAGAGAGAGAGAGAAAGGGAGAAACTTTCTCCGAGAAAGAGAAAAAAAACAAAAATGTACGACAAAAATGTACATATCTGTTTTTGTACCTGAGAACAAAAAATATTTGGCGAAAAAGTAGCTTTTTGTGATATTTGATACTGTTATGTGTTATTATTTTTTTAGATTTTAAATAACATATGATAAGTTATTATTATGATATGATCGTCATAATTTTTTCTTTGTCTTTGTTGGCTGGTGATGCTTTACTACGTTATACTACATAATAATATAAACGTAGGTAAAAATACACACAAATATAATTTTTTATTATATTCAAATTCCTACTCTTACAAAAACTCTGTGTAACAAGATTTCACACCATCCACCAATAAATGTGGATTCCACATGAAATTAAATAACATTTGGACATTGAGTGACTGAGTGAATGTGCAGAGGAGATTGTCAGAACACAAAGGTCGAGTTTATTGAGATTCTCTCTGAGTGTTATGTATTATTAGTATTATCTATATTTAAATTGACTAATTGATCAAAGCTCTGACAAGGGATTTTAGTTGTTTAGAATTGGTTGGTAAGCTGATGGGGTGTGAAGAGACCTACTTCAGTGATGATTCCCGTGATAAAAACTGCTGGAGTAACATCGAAACCTTTCAAATTTGATTAGATTTTGAATTAATAATCTAATGGGATGTATTAAGTTTCAAAAATGACAAAACACACAATATAAATTGGTAAACATTGTTTGATGGAAGTACAAGAAATAAAAAAAAAGAAAAATTCAAGTCTAACCTGGATTCCAAACATTTACACCTAATTTGATTGTTGCAAAGAAGAAAGTCACATACAAAAAAAGAAATAAAATTATTTGTATTACATACATTGTACATTGAAATGTGTTGTTTTTTTCTGTCTCAACTTGAGACTCTCAAGTACTGAACAGAATTTTGGAACACTCTGGAAAGGGAAATTTAGGTCACTTGGGATCTTAACAGTTCAAGGGGAAATAAGTACATAAAGTGTTTAGATTGAAATTCAAGTCAGGAGTTAATTTACGGGTGCACATTCTTGTACTATGCACTATTGAATTATTTAATTTAATTCTTTACCCTCACTACATATTATATGAAAGCTAGCAATTTAATATTGATGTGTGGGACTTACAAGTTGTAAGTTACAATTAACCAATGGCTGACTCCCGACATGGATTGTACAAGGTTGTTGTAAATAAATAAAATTAAAATAAAAACAGCCTATGATTACCTGGAGCAGCCACACGAACACCCGCTATTGTTGTTACTTCTTCAGCTGCTCTTTCCTCAATTTTTATTGAATCTCCGTCTGGAATGTTTGGGTCAATTGACGAAAATGGAGCAGCAATGTAAAATGGAACATTGTGAGTTTTGGCAGAGACAGCCAGCTAATAAAAATGAAGGAACAGTAACAAAAATAGTAGAGAGAAGAACTGCTAGGATGACAAAGGGAAAGACAAGCTTTCACCATGTCCAATGTATAGTGTTTTAAATACATAACAGAACAGGGACATTTTCGAAATTACCTGATATGTTCCAATTTTATTGGCAGTGTCTCCATTCTACAGTTTAAAAAAAGAAGAAATGTTTTTACAAGGAAGAGAATAAAAATGGTTCTTTTTCTTAAGAATGTGAGATGTATTTACCCGGGCCACTCGATCAGCTCCTACAACAATTGCAGAGACATTCTTATTCTTCATAAGCCAGGAAGCACTAGAATCACAGATCAAAGTAGAAGGAATTTTTTCGTGAAGAAGTTCAAATGCTGTGAGCCTTGCCCCTTGGTTGTAGGGACGAGTCTCCGTAAAGTATACATGATCTGCAAAAAAAATTGCACAAATTAAACATTATCAAAAATGATTATGTCATTTTCATACAGTAATCAACTTGCCCAATTTTTGTTGTTCCTGTAATGTACGAACAACTCCCAAGGCTGTCCCATGTCCACATGTAGCAAGTGAGCCAGTATTACAGTGAGTCAGTACGACAGCTTTTTCGTCAACTGGTAAATTTGCACAAATTGCCTCCGCACCAATTTGACCAATGGCCTTATTGTCTTTCAAGTCTTGTTCAAGTAAAGACTCGGTATAGGTAATTACTCTATTTTAACACAAAAGTTCATCATATTCTATCCTGTAAAATATTACAATATTTATGTACACAACATGCAGTGGTCATGCATTAACACCCAATATTCTATACAATAGAGATAATTTTGTCTGAAAGATAGTAATTGTAAGTACATACACACCTATCTTTTAGTTGGTCAATGTTTAAAGTTGTACTCCATTCCCTTGCTTGATTCATCAGTTTCTCACCTTCCTTCTTCATATTGACAGCAGTGGGTCTGGCCGCGATGAGCAATGAACTATTTAATAGTATACAATTATCATATCAGATCATGCTGACGAGGGGCTGACGAGCATAACAATTAATTTTCACCATACAACATGTTATAACAGTGGAAGGGCAAAAAACAAATTTTTTTGCTTATTTAGAAAAAACTCACACTTTGTCATTCAACTGATTCAGAAATTCCTCATTGTTCGTCCCTTCCATAAGACCGTTATGAATTTCGACTGCTAAAGACATACAGCCCACCATAGCGATCAAGGGAGCACCTAAAATGAATACTAATTTTAATTCTATTTTGTCAGAAAGAAGGGTGATTTTCGTAAAAATGTGCGATGCATTCGGAAGAGAAGGAGGAGGGGGTTCCACGTGAAGAGAGATGCCCCGTTGCCATGCAGAAAGGGAGAGATAAAAAGAGGTGATAATGACTTATGCAGTGTGTACATATTATGGGTGCATCAGGTTTTGCCACTTTTAATAATACATAATAAGTTCATTTAAAAAGGATTTTTTGCACCAACCTCTGACTTGCATGGATACAATTGAGTCAACGGCATCGTGAACAGACTGTATATTTCGGTATACGAGTAAATGGGGTACCTTCAGTTGATCGAGTACAGCAAACACTCCTCGTTTGTACTGAATGGATTGAAGTTTGTTATCATTTTCCATGTTGTTGTGTGTGTCTCCCTAATTTTATGGACTAGTAATGATGTGAAGGCACTACAATGTGTGTGTTTGGAAGACAATAGAAAAGCAAAAGTGAATGAAAAAATTATGGATAAAAAATCAAAGCCAAGCTAAAATTTTTCTAAGCTTCCGGTCATGAGGAGACCGCGTTGGTGCAAACTCCCCCACATAATATACAAATCTCGACAACTTTCTAGAAATTCTTGAGAGAGAGTTATAATTAACAGTAGTTTGTAGTTCTAATTGTTGTGCGAGGAACGATGATGATGTGGAGTAAGTTTTACCAGTTGATTGTGTGGACTCAGTGAAGGGAAAACCACAAGTTTCCAGCTTTTGACGTTCGTTTACTTTTCAACTTATTGTCAATGCCAAGCGTAAAAAATACTACATGTGGACTTGACTGTTGGAAATATCTGTGAAATTCCCCAAGCTTTTTCTCAAGTGAGTCTTATAACCACATCTCTCTATTAAGGCATTGTAACAGTCTTGTTGCAACAAGTACAAAAAAATTACTGGGTGTACATGTCGAAACGCTGGCCAATATTATTATCGTCTCCTCAGTTCTCTGTAAACTCTACTTGGTCATCATCGTTTTGGTATTCACTGAAATCCAAAGGCATTTGTGGTTTGTTCCTTCCAGTGTCAAATCATTCACATTTTTATAATCACACAATATCAGAGCGAGTGCAAAAAAAGTGTGCGAATCTGGTTACCACAGTAATAATTTTATATTTCTCTGTCAAGTATTAATATTATTCAGTTGAATCAGTATTCCTTCAAGATTCTTCTTATTTTATTAAAAGTGGTTCAAAATTTTGTGTGTTTGTGTGTGTGTGTAGAAGAAAAATATCGGGCATCAGGCTAAATCATTTAGTCCTTTGAGATCACTATGCTAGTGTTTTATATCAATACACAATGATTGGTGCAGTTCACAGTTATTAAATTCCTTTATTTTTTGTTATTGTGTTTTACAGAGTGTGTCCTGTCATTCTCATTAACTGGAAATTACATCTTTTGGTTACTCAGTAAAACCAGACATTAAATCCACAAGACGTATTTTTTTCAGTTTTTACATCATTAGCAATAGAATTAGGTAATTATGACATAAGAGACAAGGTCAACCAAATCGTTTTTTATATGTGTTACATGACTGTCTCTTCTTCAAAGTTGCATGAGACAGCAATTTCATAACATGGCATGTTTCTCTCTCTGTTTCCAGAAAATGATCCGTAGAAATAGCAAAAACGATGTTAGAGGCCTTCAAGTAACAATTCGATTATTGGATGACAATGAAGTTATTCAAGTGGACTTTCAGGTATTGAAAAAACTTTTTACATTTTATTGAAAAAACTATTATAATAATTTTTATTAAAAAGGAACGAATTTTGGTCCATAACACGATAACTAACTAAGAGACTTTGTTTCAAAGTTTAAAATTCAAATGTATACTTTTTTGTCTTTCACAGAATCATCACAAGGGGCAATATCTTATGGATTATGTTTGTCGACAGTTAAATATTGCAGAGAAGGACTATTTTGGTTTACGATATGTCGATTCGAGCAAGCAGAGAGTAAGTTTTAAACGTCAGCTTAGAGAATTTTCAAAAATTCATTATGAACATGAGTATTGCAAGAGATAACATCTGACATCCGGTATTTTTTTGGCATGTCTGTTCCTTCCATGTAGCACTGGCTAAACCTTGGAAAATCTATTGTGAAGCAACTAAAAGGTGAGTTTATTATTACTGTTTATTTATTCTGTACATATATGATATGTCCTCTATCAACATATGTGGGTAGAACACTATAATAACATGCATGGTTTGCATGAGATATCATACTCACTTAGTACTTGAATGTATACCTTGATGTTATGACATTTTGTAAACACAGATAAAAATATAAACTTGATAATTGTTGATGATGAGAGTATGTGTCAATATTATTTTTTCTCTCGTTGAATACAGCAGAGATGCAGCCTTACATTGTATGTCTGCGTTTCAAATTTTACCCTAGCGATCCAATGCTTCTTAAGGTCAGAATATTTTCAAACATGTACATATTATGATGATCAACTAGAGTGGCTTTTAATAAGTTAATGATTCAAATAAATACATATTTAATAATAGGAAGAGGTCAGCCGTTACCAACTCGTACTTCAAATGAGGAGAGACATTCTTCATGGTACATCTTGATTAAATCATCAATAATGCCATATTGTCGAAATATATGATTCAGAATTTTTCACTGTGGTCAACTTTTGTTTTGTTTAAAAAGGACGTCTCTATTCTAACTTGGCCGACATGGCCATCCTGGCAAGTTATATAATATCATGTAAGTATGCTTTGATTACTAAGTACAAACAAAGTAAATATCTATGAACAAATGATAGTGACAGTCAGCTCAATATGACACAAATTTTTTTAAAACAATTACAGCTGAACTTGGTGATTACGATCCAGAAGTCCATGTTGGTAACTATGTGGCCGACTATGAATTGGTTTCAAGGCAGTCACAACAATTGGAAGAGAAAGCAATGGAATTACATCAGAAATTAAAAGGTTTCAATTTTGACCACTTTAAATTAAATTTTATAGACCAAAAAAGAAATGTAAGCATTAATAATTATTTGTCATATTACAGGCCTCACACCGTCAGAAACCGATGTATTGTTCATTAAAAAAGCTGCAACATTAGATACTTATGGCGTTGATCCCCATCCAGTAAAAGTAAGAGCAAATGCTACAAGTCAAATAGAATTTTAAACTAGTAATTACCTAAGCATACGTTTTTTAATGTTGTTATTGTTGAATATTGTAAAATATTCACAAGTTGAACTTGTTTTTTGAACCTTTGAAGAGAAAGTGGATTTCTTTTTTAAAATTCTAGGACCAACAAGGAGAACAAGTTTATTTAGGAATAAATCATACTGGTATAAGCACATTTCAAGGAAGTAGAAAATCAACTCACTTCAAATGGGCACAAATTACTAAGCTCAACTACGAGGCCAAAATGTTCATAATTCATCTTTCAATAGCAGAGGATTCGAGAACAAAGGTTAGTTGTGAATAGTATACCTCAAGTACATTCAAGTGTTACAAAATTATTGGTCCAAAGTGAACTAAATAGTTTATGTTGAACATTTTTTTGATGAACAGAAAAAGGAGACTGTTGGATTTAAAGCACAGTCCTCAGCATCCTGTAAGTATTTGTGGCGATGTGCTGTTGAACAGCGTTTATTTTTCAAGTGAGTCTACAATCAATGTCATCACAAAGATTTCCCTATAAATATTGTATTATAAATCGATGATTGTTTTCATTTCTCCATTTCTAGTTGTGGTTGTGCAACTGAAATTCCGTCGACAGTACGAGGTGGTGGAATATTTTTTGGTTCCAGATTTCGATATTCAGGTCGTGTTCAACGGGAAGTTCTTGAAGACCCTGGACCTTTGAGAAAATTGTAAAATTTGTCATTTTATCTCTCTCATTGCCTATACCTAACATAACACTGACACACATTACTATTAAGCACATTACAGATGATTTGTAACATGTTCTAGTATGTATATTTGATGGTATCCTGTGGTTGTTGTCTCTGTTGAGTAGTGATGGTGTCATTCAAAGGACTCCTCTTTACCGTTCATTACAAAGGAACAAAACAAGAAGCTTACCCCATAGTCCAATGCAGATTGGTAAATGAAAAAACATATTGCTTCTGATGCTTTTATTGTATGACAATTTAGTTTAGAAATGGACAATACACAATGACGCTCTACAGATAGTAGTACATGTAGTCCCAATTTTTTTGGTGTTTAAGTGTATTCACAATGCAATTATGGTTACAATGATTAGGGTATGGAAGTCTACCTCGGTCAAATCATTCAGCCCCTTTGCACGAGAGCACCCGACTAGAAGGTGCAACGAACACGTTAGGCTCGTCAACATCCTTACCCTTGTCAACTCTGTCTTCGCCTTATTGTCCTGAGCACACTTTGCCCTTGCTGGAAACGTTGCAGGAGGACTCACCACGTGTAGAAGACAAAGGTCAGTACAATGCCTTGATAGTCAACAAGTTGAATGAAGTCTTTCTTGCCAATGTACTATACCCTAACTACCGTCATAATATTATGAGAATGTACATACTCGTTATTTGTATATTGTTCATTTTTACCCTTATATGTTTTTATTAATTTTTTTGAAAAAACTTATTTTTTTCACATTTTATTTTATTGTAGTTTAGTGTTTGCAACGTTTTATCAGCTAACTCCTTTTTATGTTCGTTATGTGTGTGTATAGAATTAGAGCCTTTAGCACAAATTGGAATTGATAATAAAATTGGGGAGAAGAAATCTGATGATGTGTCAAAGGGATTAACGGCAACTACTTCAGGATTGGATGAACAAACACTCAAAGTTCTTGCTACAGAAGCGGGAGCTGGAGATGCTATAGAAAAACAACTCGTAGGAGCTAAAATTACACAAGCTTCGGGTAGGTTTCTTCTAATTAGTAATTACACTAAAAATCACTTGGTTCCATTCAAATTCAAGACATGAGTGGAGGAACCTACTTAACGATACTAACATCCTATTAAGGATTGTCTCTCGCTCTCTTTTTCTCTTCACATTAATACTGTGTAGATATCAAATTCACTTGCAAATTCTACTCCTGAACCTTTTTTCTTTTACACCGGTCGTTCAGGTGATAATGGGAAGGGAATGAGGTTTAACCTATTTGACATGTTTACGGATAATGATTTACACATTTCAATTCGAATTTATCAGACTAAGACCAAATTTACCAGGCTACATTTACTGCTACGTGAAAACTTTCTATTCGTGAGGAAAGTTTATTTATGTTGTAAGTAGTTTGCACGACAATTGTTCAAGCTTTATGTGACTTTGCCTTAAGTTTTATATAGTTTCAGTTTAAACATAATAATGCGACACGATGTGCATGGCGGTGTGCAATTACAAGCTTGTTTCTTTTGTGATATAAACATAGTATCGTACCTCGTACGAGCATACTTTCACGTCTCCGGTGAAAAAGATTACAAGTGTCAGTCGTGGTGACTTGGACTTTTCTCTCTCTCTCTTGTTTCCTTAATAATGATAATTAAATTTATGGTACAAATTTTATTCACTAATCAATTATTATCTAATTTTTCCACAGCCTTCGCGCCAGTTTATCATGGAAACGAAGCGTGTGAGGGTGTGAATCTCACGGATGAAAATTCCTTGAAAGAGAGTCGAATCAATCAAATTTCTTCTCAACTGTTGGGTCCAGGAAAGTCGCATCATCAAAGTCTTGTCACAATATGGAAAATTTTCCTCTTATGTTTTGCTTGTGTTCTGATTGGCCTCCTTCTGGCCGCTATTCTTGCTATTGAAGTGGACAGTGACTTTTGTAAGCGAATGCGAAGGATACCAGACGTAGAAATTTTCCAAGTGGAACTTTATGAACCGTTCAAATTTTTCATTCGGGATAAATTTCATAATCTGATGAATAATCTCAACTTTACATTCCATTAAATTTATTTTCTGGAACAATCAATATTATTTAAATATGCTAAACATTATTATTATAAGGTATTATTGATTCCGTGACATGTTTTTTATCATGATTTTGAAGTCATTGAGATCAATGTTTAGAACTCCTAATATATTATTATTATTAAGTTGACGCTTCCTGAAGCATTTGTATTGAAATCAGTATTACTTTCTCTCCATGTCTCATTTTCATTACCTCACCATAGTGTTTAACTTGTAATTTTTGTGATCATTTTACGATTGTGATTTTAATTTTAGCTTTAATTATTTTTACCGTAGGTCTCGCTGTAACATTTCATTTCAAATATAATGTTGTTATTAGGTCTAATTTATGTAAATTATTGTTATTTATTTATTATTGTAAAATCATCTCAGAAAAAGTAACCCGCTTATAACCAAATACGACTGAGGGAGAGAAGTAACCTCTCGGAGTGTTTCACACTTGAGATTAGAGTTTTTCTTTTTTTTCTCGTTGATTTTACACATACTACAAAGAAATAATATGAGATGGTAATATGACAGTTTAATAATTTGTTAATCTTGCAAACCTATTTCCTACGATAGGCGCCAGCAAAGATACTCTTTTGGGTAGTACAAGTGGTTGTGGAGAATCTCATATTACTTAATACTTGGATTAGATAGTGTACAAAACACACACGAGGGTATTATTATTTCAGGAGGGAGAAAGAAAGGGAAACTGGTATTTTGGGGTTGCACAAAACAAAAACCATTGTAATTCGTAACTGAAGTAATAATAATGATTATTACTCTTTCATAATATGTAGGGATTTCTTAACCTTAAGTCAACGTATGGAGATGAAGGAGATGGCACATTTCCTTAAGTATACGTCCCTTTTAAATTAATTGTTTATTGTGGTGTTCTCAGTTAGAACTTTTGACTGCCTCTAATAATACAATGCGCTCTTCTATGAATGATGATGACAACCTTTGGTTGTGGGTATTAAATATGTACCAAGAAGGAGTAGGGTTTGTTTGAACTTTCAACTTAAAGAAGAAAGAGGCAAATTAATTACTTACTTTCTCCAATAAGGTTGGAGAAATGTATTGTCAACGTAAAATATTGACTTTGTGTATGTTTATTGATGGTTGTTGTCCAAAAACTCCATACAAATTATTGTATGTTTAATTGTATGATCATTTAAAGATGTTCGAGTTGGGACGGTGCAATTTTACGGCTTAGAGTACTCAATGTATAATAAGCGTAGAAAATGTGTGTGTGTGTGTGTGTCGATTGTCATTGCAGTTTTCTTGGGTTCAAAGAAATTAATAAATAAAAACCCAGACTGCTATTTACATATTATGGTATGACTATATATGAGTCTAGTGGTTGGTGGTAGGATTGTAAAATCATGAGTTTCCAACATTGAGATGATACTTCGTAAAACATGTTAAAAAATGGAACGTTGACTTTAAATTTTTGAATACGTTTAATTAGAAAATTATAATTGTAGTATGTACTTGAGTTAATTATCTAATATACTTATGTAAAAACAACCAAAAAAACCATACGTGCCTCATCCCTATATTTACAAAGTAATGAAGAAGAAGTTTGACAGAAGCGAAAATGATTTGACCGAACAAAAAGCTTAAATTTTCTAATAATGTCAACACACCTCAGTCAGTCTCTCTATCTGTACTTTGCGCCAACCTTTCCACTAACAGGTGTTGGGATACTAGATAATAATAATAATTTCAGTGCGGGGATATCAATAATCAGTCATTTACCAATTTTGGGTATCAATTGTCCATGGTACTTATTAATAACTGAAGCACAACAAAGAAAAAATGGTCATTCAGTGACGCCCGCTTTGAACTTCCCTGACAACTCGTGACAAACAGAAGTCATTCCAGTAGAACCGAGAGTAACTATCATGATAATTTAAATGACTAATTAATACAAAAATATAGAAGTTTCGAAAAAAATTTCTTCAGTAATTTTTCAACTAATGTCTGACATTACCCATAATAAGATAATATAATGTATATTATGAAACTGTGTCGTATATCAGTATACTGCTTGACAGCTTAATAAAATTGTGCCAAAACAATTAAAATGTAATTTTATAACGTACTGCTTACTCACTTTTTCTACTACATTCAGCAATATTAACCTGCTTTCCTCTCAGTCTTTGACTTTTTTAACAAAAAAGAGACTCACTTTCTCCATAGTTTTCTACAGTGCAAGTTTTATAGACTGTTGCTACTATATATTTTGACTACTCAATCTAAGAATTCAGCTATAAATAATATTAATAATAATATTACGTAATTTCTGTGCAGTGATAAAAAGCACTTAATACTTTATAGTATATGGATAGAGAGAAATACAAATTGACTATACTTTTCTTTGCTCTCTCTCTCTTGGGGTGATGGAAAGTTTTGGAAATTTTGGGATTTTTGTTCCATAGACTTTGTTGAGAATAGGATTTGGCTTTCGTTTTTTGTCAATTTTTTGAAATGGATCTTCCATCTTAGTCCTAGTTGACCTCCGTTTCGCACCATCAACTGTCATATGCTTGTATGTTCTTGGATAATTATTTTTGGGGAGAGATGGAATGGGTTCAATTATATAAGTAAGTAAACTGTAGCACTCGTCACTGTGTATTTTAATTAAACATATTTATTCCATTACATTATTTCATGAGGGGGAGAAGTATTTTTTTTTTTTAATAATTTAATGTATAGGGTATAATGTAGGCTTTTTTGTTGTTGTTTCTTACTGTCAGAATTTTCTCCTCCCTATTGTTGTTGTTGTTGTCATCAGATTAAGTTACTTTATATTATTTTTATTTCTCTTTTGTGTATGTCTAGTAGGTAGTATGCATGTAATAAATATATTATGTTCTTATAATTTAGCATATTTAGGTTTGTTGTCTGTGATTGCATTGACCTCCAATATATATACCTTTTTGTTAAATGTTCATTAAAGTAAAATAGAGGAGTAGGAGAGAAATTGAAGTATATATATATACACACACACACACGTATTTTACGTATATATATTTATATATTATGTGAACTATATACGCCTATCTACATTGTATGTAATAATATTTTTAGGAACGAAGGGAGTCCATCACGTTTTTTGTGTTTTCCGTCTACGTTAAGTAAATTGTCTCTTTGTTTTTGGTATACGTTTTCACGTTCTAAATAAATAAATACTCACACGACACTATTTACACTGTAATTGTAAATAAATCATTAAATATGTAATAATTATGCACTATGTACACAATGGTGCCTGGATTTTCCTTTGTTTCTTATTGTTGTTGTTGTTGTTGTTGTTGTTGTTCTTATGTTAGATAGTAAAATCTGTTCTTCATGTCGTATATTTCTTTTAAGCTATATTATTTAGATTATCATAATTTGAGAGGTTTTTATTTTATTTTTCTTCCAGTCATGTTTGGTATTGCACATTTTTGAAACGTTTTTTTCCTTTTGTGAGGGTGTCCCAGGGTGAAAGCGGAAGGGAGAGTATTTCCTCCATATTTATTTCATTATTTAAAAATTAAATCATCATTATGATGAAGCGGTAATTATTTTGCAGGAAACTGAAGAGGATGAGGAGGAACGTTGTCATTGGAGCAATAATTGTTAAAATGGGAAAACACTTTTCTCTTGTCCATAATGACCCAGATCCGGATGCTGAGTCTTTTGCTTCACGAGATACCACTGAAAAAAGAATTCAAAAAGAGGATAGATGAACATTTTTGTAAACACTTCAATTAATTAATTAGATAATGAATAAACAAATCTCACTTTCGTTTGAGCTGGAACTTTTGATAGCATTAGTACCAAATTCATATTTTGCCCTTGTTGAATTTTCTTTTGGCTTTGTATCGTTTGTCCTCTTTCTCCCTCCGCGTGTCCCCACTGTAAATTAATATCAAAAATAGACTCACTCTCTCTCATACCATTTTACTGGATAATGCACGCAAATTGCAAATTAATCGACAATTCTAGTCCCTCCTGCATTTCTTCCAGAGAGACAATGAGTTCAAATGTAATAGGATGAACCTGAATTGTCTAATTACTTTGTCTCATATGTGTGTATGTTGCATACACACAAAATGCACATTCTATTCTCATTTACCTTTGTCGGAGCTTGCAGATGAAGAAGGCACAATTGTTGTCTTCGCAGATACGGTCGACGGTATTAATGCTAAAATGAGTCAAATAACACAATCTCTCTCAATTAGTTAACTAACAGCCACACATCATCATCCCCCCACAAAAGTACATTGAGCAGAAGAGGCATCGTAATAATTATTTAATAGGGTTTTTGTATGAAAGCCCTTGTTTCCAATTTTTTGAATCTAACAATTGTTAAGTTAAAACCAAATGATACAATGACTAAAACGTATGTGAAAATTTCTCCTCTTTCCTCTTCTTACTTATGCTGCGTAGTTTTGTATCAGTTATTTTATAATGTACTTCATCAATCTACTATGCACACATACAATGACGTGTGTGTGTGAATGGAGAGCTGGAGCCTGTGCCCTCCAGGAAAGACAAAGAATCTTTTGTCAAATTGTTTATCAACCTATCTTCTCCTCTTTACTTTCATTTAAAATGAGTGACTCTCCCCTTTCAGAAAGCTTTAATAAATTAGTCGTCAGTTAAAATTACACTGCACTTTGTTGTGTAACCAGGAAAAAACAAAAGCCGAGGGTAAACTTGTCTCTCTATCCATCCCCCTCTCAAACAAAATGTCACAGTCGTATCACGTTTCAAAATAAAACATTCAACTAAAATTTAATTAACTTTCTGAAGGGAGAGATGCATACATGTAATACATTCTTTGAATTATGATAGCACACACCCACAACTTCAATTTGATCTGACTGTACACCAAAATTGTGAATTTGTTTCTGGATTAAATCAAGAGAGAGAGAAAAACGGGTTGAAGAAGGTGAAAGTGTATGTATATTGTCTCCTGTTCACTTTCACCTTCACAAAAAAATGTCGGAGAAAATTTTTTTGTTCATTGCACAATGAAAAGTATTGAGCAAGTTTTTTTCCCTTTGACTGTCCTTCACCCATGTAACCAATGTAGGTACTCCAGGATGAAGGAGCAGGTAAGGAAAAAGAAAATAAGTATGGAGAAGGGTGGATGGGGTGGGGAGAGAATGATAAAAAACTCATTGTCCAGGAATAGTAGGGATGCGATGGGATGTGGTTGGTGGTGCAATGGTTTGAAGAGGATAAAAGGAGTCTGTGGCTGCTGTGAAAGTAGGGAGGAGGGTGACAAATGAAAAACCTTTGTAAAAAGGAAAGGAGGAACAATTGATTACGTTTTTTTGTTATTGATGAAATGGGAGGAAAAAAGTGTAAGATGGTTGATCTATGGATTCTACTACATTTAAGAGTTCTATATACTACACACTCCCTTCTCCCTCCGATTGCTCTAGTCTTGTCGGTGGGAATCAACAATATGACACAAAGAATCAATTTATTATATATTTTCTATACAATATCATAATATGTGAAACATATTTTTGTGACTACTCACGGTACTCACGATATAATTTGATGTTCCCGTCAGTCTCTCCCAAAGAATTCTGTACAACAGATACACACACAAACATACACAACTTATACGAAGAGCGGATTGTAAATTATAATTAAATAATAGTCACTCGAAGTGTGGAAATATTTGTGTGTCAGGATCAAGGACAGAGATTGACGAACCTTAGATAAGCAGATGTAGGTCTGAGGAGAGTGAAAGTACAAAAAATCCATTTATTAAACTTACAAAATTATATTGTATAAACATTTCCTTTTGTTAGAAAAGGATTGTTAAAGTAAAGGACATACCCCAAAATCTGCTGCTGCCACTTCTCGTATTGTCAATCGCATGGTGACCCGGTACGTGTTATCGACTAGAATCGCTTCGAATTTTTCTCCTTATAAAATATACAACAAAATTCCTCAAATCCATTTCTTCATAATGTTGTGTATGTGTGTGTGGAATACCATGTGCACGTTCAACAATAAACTAAAATTTCAACATTGTACTTTCCCACTGTGCATTTCAATTTTATTATTATGTAATTCGCCATTTTCACTCCGTGCCAAATGTTTGGGTCAACTGACTTTATTTTTTTGGCGGATATGAAAAAAGAAAGGGGGGAGGGAAGGGAAGGAAGGGGAAGAAGAATAATACAAAAGATATTGAGAGGATAAGTCCTATTCTTTGGATATTGATGCATTTCCCTGCCAAAAAAAGACTTGAACCTAGCTTCCTAGAAGAAGACTACCTACGCCGGATAGAATATGTAGAGAGGGGGAAAGCGTATGTGTGTGTACGGAAGACGGAAGGAAAAGAACCTTTCTCTCTCACACACACACATTTTTCTTTAGAGTAGTCTAAAATTTTCTAGTTTACGACACAACCAAACTTTCCGAGCTCAAGCCAACTTAATAATACAATTCAAAAAAAAGATACTCGGATTTTTTTGACTTGAGCTTCTTTTTATGAAAAATAAACAGTTTTTTTCTGCTGAGGACGTGAAAAAATGGACATGGCGGGTGGAGGTGAGGGGGTGAAGACGTTTTCTATATATTTTTGACTATTTCAAACCTTTATCTTTTCTACATTTCTCAATATGACTCTAAAGCCTTAGATGTACTTTCTCTCTCTCATTCCTCGACCGAACACTTAGATTTCAAACGAATCTCCATGTAAATCTTACTACAATAATTCCACAAGTAAGTCAAATATTATTCAGGAAATACATATTCAATCAAGATTTGTTACCCAAAAATAATATTCCCTTGTACAAGGAGGATCATTTAGTCCAACAACAAGGAAAAACTACACATCAAGTCATAAAAACCAAAGACCAATAGTGTAGATATGTGATAAAATGAACACCCACCATGAAAATTGTGTGTGTGTGTGTTATTGTAAACTGTAAATTACACCTTGTTTCCTCAATCCTGGACATTCAATTACAATTTACAGATTTTTCTTTCTTCATAACATAGCACGACCCTTCCGAAAATGAACCTCCCCTCATTTTATGAGCTGATTATAAAGACGAGAGTTTGAAAGTGTGTGTGTGTGGGTGTGTAGTGTGAGGGGGAAATGAACGGACAGATATTTGAAAACGGAGAAAGAAATAGAGGGGCATATCGTGAGTGAACATCATACAAGAGAGAATAGAAAGGCGATGGTGAGTAAATAGGATAGGGTGAGAAGGATGTGCTTTAGGGAAAGTCTACTATATTATTATTATTATAACATGAAAACGGGGCCCGTCCTAAACAAGGGAGTTTTTTCTCTCCCTTCCCTCGACTTCTAAATATTCAGAGAGGAAATGGATAAAACGTTATGGGATTTATAAAGAATAATATACAGAGGGACGGGTAGAAAAAAATGGATGTATGTAAACTAGGGAGACATATCCCTGCTGTGCCTTTACACACTCTCTTTTTTTTTACAGAGTGTCCTGTCCTATGTCTGTTCTCTATAGTTAAATGTCATCTAGTCTCACCTCCAAAAATACAGAGTCAGAGAAAAAACGTATGCACAAAAATGGTCCCACTCTCTCACTCCCTATCAAATCTGACATTTGGCACATGAATGATTTTATAGAGTTAACGTGGAAGAAAATGGATGAAGAAAATTTACTCTGGGAAGGACATCCACACACCAACACAGTTTAAATTTTAATAAAATATCCTCTCTCCATTTTTCAGCTTGTAGTTTTTTAAAGTATGAAATTTTGGGTTTAAAAAATATTCTACTAACCTGAGACGATAATTTCGCCCGTATCTCGAGACCAATAGTTGATTGACTTTGGATAAGCTTCTGAATTCTACAGTTTAAATAATGTCAGAGATTTTATATTAACCTTGAACAGTATAAAGACAGTGTTAAAATTGAAATGTTATACGTACGCATTCTAAAACAACGTCTTGTCCTTCCATCGCTCCTACAAGTTGATGAGTTATTGAAATCATTGGGGGGACTAGAGTAACATTAAAATACACAAAAATTAGTTTGGAATAATTAATAGTAGTAAGTTTGTTTAATTTGTCAACAATAAATAAGAGGAGTCATCTCAAAATAAAAACTGTTGGGAAAGAAGGGAATGGAGGTGAAAGTAAAAGTGGAAATAAATAACCACAGAATTGGCCATGTTAATTGTTTAGATGACATAGGACATTTATGAGAGAAAAGGGAATGATAAAAATTGGTCAAGGAATGAATGAATGACAAACACAGAGGAGAAAAAAATAATATGAGAGGGGAAATGACACGAAGAATTGGTACAAGGCAGCGTCAGTGCCGCAAGTAATTTACAGTGTACAATGAGGGTTATCCGCCTAGAAACAGTCGGGGGTACCTGAAAAAATCCCAGAGAAAAAAAGGAAGAAGGTAATGTCAAAAGATTGGTCTACAGTATCAAACTCCACACCCTCCATTCTATTGGAAGGTATAGAATAAAGAATCATTTCGTGAATGTGGGGGAGGTGTGTGTGTTTGTGTGGATTTTAGACACAGTTATGTAATCAGTGTAGCCGATGAAAAAGAGAGTTATTATTTGACTCCCTCTCACAACCACGCATTGGGGAAACCATCTATTTTCTGTTTTTAACACAAATACAACATGGAATACTCTTTTATCCTCTAATTTCTCTCTTCCACTTTCCCTCTACAATTTCGATATTTAAAACATCGTCATCGTCGTCGTCAATGTATATTTATTAGTCTACGCATTTGATTCAAAGTGAAATCATTTTTATTGGGGGTATTCTCAACAAACAGTAATTTTATTTTTCGAGTGTTCAGTGTATAAACTTTTGGATTTAATGACTAGCAATTAAAATTATAACAGTTTGCTCAAAGGTTAAAAAGTAGAAAATGTTTACTCACAGAGTTGGAGGCAATACAAAAGTATGCGCCTGTGAATCAAAATAACATGTTATTACAGTCAGGTGGCAAGGCTTTAATGTAGGCCCCAGGGACCTTGATGTGGGTCTCAGACCTATGCTTGGGTCCCAAGGACCTTGAGTATGGTTCTAAGTGGGCGGGGTTTAACGTTTTCCGTTTGGTCATGGACATATTGAGTTGGTCATGAGAAATAACTCAACTAAAGTGTGTGTAGGGTTACTGCGGACCTACTGTAAATGGCATTGGTTCTAATTAAATGGCGTGTTCAAATTATAATGATTCCTTTGTAGAGGACCTGTATGAAGGTCCCAGGGAGTACCTGATTTTTCATGACAGACATAATTTTTTAAATAAATTTTTGAACCAAGGGGGTCATCAAGTGATGTTATTTCACAAACTGTGTCACAGAGGTCAACCGGAAGCTT